>JANZXR010364078.1:0-12559 GCA_027575705.1 Erythroxylum echinodendron
TATGCATTTATTTCACTAACTAGCGAAATAAAATTTTACTCACATTGTAATAAATAATTAATCTCCAAAAATGATTCCATCATGATCCCAAAAATGATTCTAAGGCAAAAATTCAAATCTCATACTTATTCCATAAGCTATTATGCTTAATTTAATGAAAAATTTCGGGGCCAACAGGTCCTGACTACCACAAATACATTTTCTTATGGACAATATAATCACTTGAAATAGCTAAATTACTATATATATATGTGTGACTATAATAGGTTATGAGATTACCTATCATATAATGTAATCATTATAGACTAGGATGATCTAAAATATAATATCCTATAATATAAACATTCCTACTAACATATAGAAAACCATAGGTTTAGTGCTATAAGTGATCAAATATTTATCATTTTAACTTGTAACTCTAGTATACTTATTGTCATATGTATTTTTTCATTATTTTTGTAAGTATGTATATATATGAATTTGCCATCATCTTGTTTTAAATGTTTGGAGACGGATTAATATAATCCTTCAACACCATAATCCAACACAATAAAGAGTTTTAATCCAGTACCTGGCAATATATCAAGTGAAGAAATAGTTTAGGTCGAAGGAACAAATTCTTTGAGTTTAGCAAGTGATATTTAAAATCAATTTATCAAGAGTAGATCAAGTGATGGAATTGAAAAGGCTAAATGCAAATATTTCCATAAGATGTTCATTGAGATTCTAAAGGTGGAATCTCCTATTTGAAGAGACACATAGACTCTTAAATAGAAAAAACTTGGTATTAGGAGGTCAAAATTTTTTTTTATTGTTAGTGATGAACAACCACTCTCTATTATCAAGAGCCAAAACTTTAGGATGTTCATCTCCAAAATCTAACCAACCATCAAGTTCCTAACTTAGAATATCATGAAGAAAGACATCTTTAAGATATACAAAGATTAAAAGAACTTACTATTGAAGACATTGTCGAGTACTCCTAGATGAGTTGTCATAATATCATATATGTAGATAGTTGACAATTAAAAAAATTGTTATATGGTGTTGAAAACACATTACATTGACAATGATTGGACTTTATACAATCAACTTTTAAGGTAAACAATATTCTTTAATTTTATTATGATTTATTTTGAATTATGTTATAATTCATATTTTTCATTTTTTAAATGGTAGATTTATTTATGTTTAATTCTAAAAACTCTCAAACTTTATTCATTTTTGTAATATTAGTTTGAACTTTAAAAAGTATTACTATAGTGCTCCAACTTTAAATTTATTACAAAAAATTCTAATGTTAAACCCTCTATTAACCGTAACGTACTGGTGAAACACATTAGATAAATTTTTTACCACATGTTTCACACATATATAAGTTTCGTCACGTATGAGATTAATAATTTAATAAATTAAAAGATCAAGATTTTCAAATCCCTAAAAATAATCTTACCTTGAAAATAACAACATTGTTATTTTACCTCTATAGTTGGTTGTATTCGTTCATCTCTCCTTGTTTCATCATGGTTATATTCAGTTACCTCTTTATTTTTCATTATAGTCCTATTTCTTATGTTTCCCTCTATTTGTGGTTCCATTTAATAACTTTTCCCTAGTTTACCATGGATTTATGTGGGAGTGATAGCGTACAACTATACTATCATGGGTTATTGAGGATTCTTTATATTGACTTGGTGGAGGATACATGCATCTGCTATCTGACCTAGCATTTTAGGATGCCTCTGTACATATATGTTAGTAATAAGAATTAACTATCACAAAGTTAATTCACAACAATATGAGGGTTTGGTTCTACTTTCTTATATATTATACGTCCAACCTCCTAGTTCTACATTATCTTCTATTAAGAGTACCAAAAAAGGTTAATCTAACAAATATTTTATTCCCCTCTTTTTAGTTATGTCCTATTCAAATTTTCTTTATACCAAGAAATAAATTGGAATCCTTGATTGTTTAATAATTTGATCTTTATCCTTTTGTGCTTATATCTAGCATGTTCTTTTAAGTTTTAACCATATTGAAATTTCTTGGTTTGGTTGGTTCTTGGCCTAGGTTTCTAGCTATCTATCTTGGTTGTATTGTATTCAAAGACATCTTGAGGCTCTAATTCTCCTTTTATCTTAGTAGAAGTAAAAACATAAGATGATGATTAATTTATTCTTTTTTTCAACTTAGATACAAGCAATACTTTGTTTCTTTTTATATGTCATAAAAAACTAAATATCATATTATGCTTGTTTATAGTAAATAATTATCAATATATATAGGAAATTATGACAGTGCTTAAGATTTTCATTAACACTGCAGGTGTCCTATCATTAATAATACCATTTGATGATTTTAATAAAAAGGTAAAACAATAGCTAATTAAGGATCATCAAGAGTGGAACTTTTGGTCTACTTTGCAATGATTTATTATATCTAGAAAATCCTATAACTAAATAGGCATTAAAAGTATAGTTATAATATCCCTTTCTAGCTTTTAACATTTAACATTTAACATTTTGTGTAATGTATGTTATCTAACTTTACAAACAAATATAGGCTAAGTCATACAAGGCAAGAACAAAAATTTACCATCTCAAGATGATAACATTTTGATATGGTGACTTTAGTGAACAAAATTTCTATATATAACATTGGTTTCCAACTATTAGAATTGTTCAATTTCCTTAACAAATATTGATTGCATATGTTTTCTTAATCATATTCTAATTTCATGTGTGAATATAAAGGCAAAGTAGTAATGAATCCATGTGTTTTTAGTTACTATAGAGTTAAACAATATTTATCTGGGCCATTAAACTACTATGGCGTTTAACCATCTTATGTATTATGAAAATATATGGGTGGAAATAATATATATGTATATATAGCTTTTACTTTTTTTGGACTTGGTATATATTTGACATAGGAAGAGTGTCAAGGTGTTGTTAGTGGGTTCAAGAATGTTACTTATTCTTATTTCAACAATTTAGTAGAAGCTGAAAGGATACATTCTCAATTTTGCCAAAAGAAGGCATTATGTTCAATAATAAAATAAGATTAGTATTTTTTTAGTTATAATATGAAACATATAATATGGTTATCATGATCCTTAGTAAATTTTCAAATTCCCTATATTAATTGCCTTTATAATGACATGATGAAGCTATATATATCAAATGCTAAGCCTATTATTGGTTAAAATTTTTATTAATGCTTTTAATACAAATATGAGTATTGCCCGCATTATCCATGCATTAATACAAATGTGAATATTTAAATTATAAATTTTATGATGCTAATATTATATAACTGATTAATGATTATTCAAATTGTAGGTTTCTTATAAGCATATAGTCTTGGTAAAAGAGCTATTAAAAAATTTGCAGGACATCCTCTGTGTAATGGGGTAAGTGTCTTATCCATAAGATTCCTTGTTATGCATAAGAGGTGAGTTTACATACTAATTTATAAAAATTTTAAAATTTGACATAAGTGATATTTATATTTTTGTTTTTATTTTGAAGCTTTCATCTGGCTATATATCTTTGATATCTGATGCGTCTTAACAAACATCATTATTGAAACAACTACTCTTTTTATTCTATATTCATGTCTATAAACATTGATATATTTTGAAAACATTAAATGGATTTGAAAATATTCATATTCCATTGTATTTCTTTAGGCTCTAGCTTTATGTGACATGTAGGACAATTTCCTACCTAGCTTAATAAATTCCTTATAAAGAAATATAATGGCAATTTGAACTTAAAATTCCTTATAAAACTTGTTACAAATTCATTATAACATGAAAAATGTGTTATGCAGCACCTATTTCTTTCCAATTAAAAAAGTTCAAAACCTGTCCCTGCTTCAGTAAATAGTAAATTAATCAAAAAAAGAATAATTTGCTTCCTTTATTAAAAAACATTATGTCTTCTTATAGCCTCATAACCTACCTTTGCATTCAGTTTTTATGTAGTTTCTTTTGAAAATAATATAAAAGTTTTACATAGATAGGTACGATAAACAAGAAGGGAAATAAAAATAAATAGAAAGGAGAGGATAACAATATAACCTTCCTCACAATTTTGCATTAAAATTGAAATTCTTTTACTCCACTGAAATGCACAAATAAATTCCACATGGAAGAGAAGCATATGGGACAAAGAAAACAACATATGATGGGATTTTCCAAAAAATAACATAGTGTTCAAATCCTCAACCAATTCACATCATAATGTGTAAATACTCAATTCAATCATAAGTGAGTTGTAATTTGTGCATTTGTATTAATAGCTGTATTTTAAGAAGTTTGAGTTGGTTCAAATACTTGAAATTGGCTTCCACCATTCTATAAAAAGTCATAAACAAAAAGTAAATTATTGTCACATGTGATTAAAATAACAAAAAATTTTAATTAAGTGACAAATGGTAAAGTAAGGATTCCCATTAATTTCTCTAAATATTACTTATATCTTTGAGCGACCTTTATTCATATAACTACTTATTTTTAAAATTTTGAGATAATAAAAGAAACAAAAGTGAATTTTCACTCATCACCTTCTTCTCCCTTCTTAAGATAGAAGTTGTAACGTTTAATCATGTAAAGTCTGATTTTTGGCTCTTCTTTTTATACTGCTATTAGTGTTAGATGTAATTACTTCATCTTTGGCAACCTTCCTCGTTTTCACTACATTATAAATGTACAATTTGTAATGAATAATAAAAACTTAAAAAATGAAAAATGAAAAATAAATAATTATACAATTACCTTAAATAACTTAAAAAATGAAAAAAGAAAAATAAATAATTATACAATTACCTTAAATATCTTAGGATGTCATGAAGTTTGGTCCTTTTTTTCATCCTTTTTTATTATGACAAACTTCATGACAATGTTGATATCTCACAAGTACTCTTACTTCATTCCCTTTTTAGTTTTTGCGGTTCTTCATCTTTATCCCTTCTTTTAGCCTTTTTGATCCCATCATCTATATCTATACAGGTTCTTGATCAAAAGAGGTAATATGGACTACATTTTTTCAATCTTTGGTTGAAATTTTAGGTTAATAATAGGTTTTATGGTGTTTTGATAACTCTTTAAATAACTTTCATGCTCGTAGTATTAGCTTACATAAGCATTGATATCCTCCATATGATATTATATAAAACACGTGCATGCTTATATGGGATCCTTGTTAAATCCCAAAGTCTACATTATATGCTTGTAGGTTAATAATGAACTTATTTGCAAAATGCATGAATTTGAATTTCAAACTTCTATTTATCTTAGTGATATAGTGACTTGCTTCACATTATGCAATGTTTATCTTCGTCCTCACTCTTAGATATATACCAGTAAAGAATTTTATCATCATATCCCTTTTTTTATATATTTGAGTCATTAAAGCAACTCGAACATCCTCTAACATATTGATCAAGCTTTTTGATTAAGCTTTATAAATGAATTAATTAAATGTCTTTGATAAGTTGTTGTAAAAAATTTTACAATTTGGTATTGTGCTCACAAATTCTTTTATAAAAGTCTTATAATTCTTCATTCTGAAGTCATCGTATTCCTTATTTAACATATTTCTTAACTACTTCATTAACTCATCAAATTCCACTTTCATTATGCTATTCACTGCTTCCAAAGTTAACTCTGATATGTATGACCTTTATACAGTTTATAACAATTTTCATAGACATATTGAGCATTTTATTTACTCAGCTTCTAGGAAGAGATTCTTCAATGTACCTACTAACATATAATAATAATAAACATACAAAATAATATAATGTAACTAGAATAATTCAAAGAACATATGGAAATAAATAGTACTTATAGTTGAATATTCAGTTTATGTTGATCATTTATAAAAGTCTATACATTCCCACTTATATATAGATCTTCACTAAGAAGGTTTAAAAAATAATTTTAAGAATGATAATTCTCTCCTTTAGCCATAACCTATAGAAAGAACATTTGATTATTTCCATTACATCCAAATGCAGCTAACAAAGCACCTTCAAGAAATGTCTTTAAAAACTTCCATCTATCCTAATTATTTTTCTTTAACCAATAAGGAAACCATACTTCAATACACTATATCCCTTATAGAACCTCTTAAACATTGGTTATTCAAACTTTTCATTAAGTTTACTTTGGAAAATGAGTTGCCTTTGTTTCCCATCCTATTGTAACTCTTGTCTGTAAAACTACAAATTCTCACAATGACCTTTTATAAAAAGTTAAAAATTTGTAGGATTGACTATATACATTAATATCACTAACTAAGGGGTTTACCTCCACGTCTAAATGTTCCAAGTTTTTCTTTACTTCTTGTTCTTTTGATTGGTCTAACTTGTTCTTATATTCTAAAACTTTTTGAAATATTAGATCTTCTAACTTAAATAATGATTGCACAATAGATCATCAATGACCTCAATAGGAATAACTAGAGCATGTGCATAATTTAGGAGAATTATCTTTATCAATATGGGCTTCAACCGTCTTAAACAGTATGATGTGTCTCCTAAACAAAATTTGATGTTGAGAGTAGCTTTGATGTAGATTATTAGTGATTTTTTGGCATATGACACAATAGGGAAATTGGCTTGTCTTTATTGTGGCAATGATTCTGATGAGTTTTATCTTCCAAACAGGGCCAAAACATCATGGTTTGATAACCACAGGAAATTTCTTCTTCCAGAACATCCATTTAGATGCCATAAACAAAAGTTCATTAAAATAGGATGATACAAACACCTCCTCCCCCTCATAAAGCTGGTAAAGAGATATTGTAGGAGATTGATGAATTAGGTTATAGAAAGTTTCAAAACTTGAAGTTTATGATGTTAATACATGCATTAGTAAAAAAAATGGCTGAAGAAAATGAAGCATCTTTTGGGATTTTCCATGTTGGGAAACTAATTTAATACGTCATAATCTAATTGTGATGCATGTTGAGAAAAATATTTTTTACAATTTGTTCAATACCATAATGAACATTGAAGGGAGGATAAAAGACAATGCAAAATTATGAGCTGATTTGAATTTTTTTTACAGAAGGAATGAGTTAGATAAAGATCTTCACATTCAAAAAAGATAAGGAAATTTTGTGTGAATTTTTAAAAAGTCTAAAGTTTCTCGATGGTTATGTTTCAAACTTAGCAAAGTGTGCGGATATGAGGAAGTAAAAATCATTTGGGATGAAAAGTCATGATTGTCATGTGCTTATGCAAAGGCCAATTCCAATTGCATTTTGGGAGTTGCTATTTAATAAGGTTTAGGAAGTTATAACAGAATTAAGTTTGTTTTTCAAAAGCTTAACATCATCTGAAATAAAGTTGGCTGAAATGGAAAAACTATAAATGAAAATTCTAGTAATTTTATGCAAATTAGAAGGGATTTTCCCTTCAAGCTTCTTTGACTGTATGGAGCATGGACCTATACATTAAGCAAATGAGGCTAAACTTGCTAGTTTAGTTCAATATTGATGGATGTATCTGTTTGAGAGGAAATTATAGTAAATATTTAAATTGAAGTAATAACATGTTTGATAAATGTAAATTGCATCGTATTTTAGGGCATAGTTTGATATGTATTTAGCCATTAATTCGATCATTTAGTATGTGTGTAGGTTAGAATTGTGTTAGTTTGTTAATTATTTATGTTTTAAGTGTTTTATAGGTTAGAACGATCTTCTAAGCTTTAATATTATGCTTTTATCGGAGAAGTTTTGAAAGACATTTGGGTCGAAACAACAGCTCACAATCGTGTCCTGATCGTGAAAGAAGGCTCATATATAGGCCACGATCATGGTCTACATCGGACAGACGCATAGATACTCATAAACTTCATGTTTCGAGGATTTTTCTGGACCTTTAAGACCCCAAAAAATCCCTAGGGCTACCCAAAACATAAAGAAGTGTAAAAAGAACATATAAAGTAGTATAAAAAGAACATAAAGAGGAGAGAAAGAGAAGCTTTTGCATCAACCTTCTTGAGAAACCTAGAGAGAATTCATTAAGAGATAGAGGAAGAGAAGAAGGAAGAGAGAAAAGGAGAAGAAGTTGACTCAACTTACATCTTGGATCAGGAGGTTTCTCAATGTCTCTACATCCCATCCTCCATTTGATCAGGAGGTTTCCTGATGTCACTGCCTCCCATCCTCCATTTAAATTGTATTTCCTATTTATTTTTATTTTGCTCATTGTATAGAATTAGATTAAATAGTTGATGATATGATCTAGAATGTTGAGGATGTTCTAAACTCACTTGGGAGTTTTATTCTTTAATTAATGAAATCTGATTGTTTATGTGTTTATTGGATTTTTTGTGGTTTGATTATGTGATTGTATAATTTGGTAATAAACTGAGAGGGTGAATCGAATGAAAAAAGATTAAATTAGAGTAACAAGAGTTAGGTGATTTAATACAACAAGAATTGAATCAAATTGAGAAATTATGCGAAGAGAGATCTTGTATATGTTTTCGATAGTTTATTAGAGAACTTCAGAATTAATTAAGGTTTTGGATAGGTCATGAATTGAGAAATTACATCTTCTATAATCTAATTAGGGTTTTTGATTTAAATGGTTATAACTTGAGAGAGAGTACTTAATGTTAGAATAACCTAGAACTAATAATTCGATAATTCATAATCAGTTAGGTTATCATTAAGAATAGGTAAAATTCCCTTTCTCTCAATTGGTAATTTCTTTCGGTTGATTCTTGGGTATGCTTCAATTGCTTAGTAATTATTATTTCATGTTTGATACTTAATTTGATTGATTGAATTAAACTATCATTTTTAGTTTCGTAAAATTTGAATTTTTGCTATTGGTTTTGGCCTTAGATTTTAAGATTAGAGTAACTCCCTCCTCGTGGGATCAACACCTTTTGTACTACACTAACGAACCATGCACTTGTAAATTATCAAGGGTTATTAATTAAAACTTACACACAACAAAAACCCAATCAATGTTTTAATAAAAGAATTGTAATAACCCTATTCACTAATGTATGTATTTGAATCACTTGAAGAAAAATATTAAAAATAAGGTTAAAGTTGAAGGTTCGATATGTAATACTTATTTAGTGGAGGAAGCAAGCATATTTTGTTTACTTTATTTTGAGCAGGATGTGCATACAAGAGAAAGAAAAGTTCCTTATAATGATAATGGGGGAGGAACAAGTGATGTTGATGGTAACTTATCCATTTTCATATATCATGGACTAACATATGGATAGTTAATAAGAAGAATGTTAATATAGGATGAAATAGACGCTGCCCATGGTTACATTTTATTGAATTGTCAAGAGGTTCAACCTTTTGTGCAGTAAGTTAAAGTTGACTTTCAAATTGATTTTTTAGGTTTTCGAAGTAAGAGTTGTTCACAATAAAATATATAATAATGGATACAAATTTCATATAGAATGTCATGGTCCTAACATAACAACAGTAAATAGTCAGGTTTGCATACAGGGAGAATTGATGTATTACTATGGTAAAATTATTGAGATACTTGAAATTAAGTACCCTTGTATTGCCAATAAAGTGACGTTTTATATTTAAGTATGACTGGTTTGATCCAACTCCTAATGTTGGTATAAAAGTGCATAGTCGATGCAATCTAGTTGAAATCAACTAGAGAAGAAGATTTAGACAATTTGGACCTTTCATGTTGGCGACATAAGCAATCTAGGTGTATTATATCCCTTTTCCTAGCTTACAATGAGATAAGTCAGATTGGTTGGCTATTTGTAAAGTAAAACCTAGAGGTGTTTTTAAATTACATAGAAAAGGAGAAAATAAAAGAATTGAAAGAAAAGTGTTTCAAGAAGATGTTTGTGAAATAAATGCATTTGTTACATCTGAACATAATGAACCTTTGAACGATCCAAATAATGAATACATTAAAATTTTTATTAGAGAGGCTTAGGAAGCGAAAAGAGGAGCCTAAGTTTGATTCTAATTCTTTAGAAAAAGAAGATGATGATAATTTTGATTAACAATTAAGTGATCATGATAAAGATTAATTTTTGTTTGTAATAAAATATTATATGAATAAATATATTATTGCATCAACAATATATTTTTATATATTCAGTTTATATTGTTCAATTACTCGAATATTTAATAAAATGTGAATTTTAGGTTAAAAATATACCACCAAAGAGAAAACAGGATATGATGTGACTAAGGTTAAGGTTACTATGATTTGGAGCCAGTTACTTTCTAGGTGAAGGATGACATGCTACCTTTGTTATAGAATCAAGTGTTATACCTCTAGCTACTACACATTTAGATGAGACATCACCTTCTGTACCTACTGCTATACTATTCAACAGCCCTAATACAACATCCAATAACTCTACACTATCCACCACCCCTATACTGACAGAGATATCAAGGGTAAATGTTGTGGATGAAGAAGGAAACCTGCAACCTGGTTTATACTGAAGTTATACATTTATAAGTCAACAACTTGTGAGTGAAAATACATGCATGATAACACCATAGGTTTATACTAAAGTTATAGGTTTTAATTTGAAAATGATCTAAAATTGCTTATATATAAGGTTGGTTCCATCTAAAACGTGCTCAAGAAACATGACATCCAAGTTTAAAGACATGATTGATCTTGAGGGTTATATATGGAAAAATGTCTCTCAGGCAACAAAGGATTTTTATTATCAAAAGTTTGAGGTACAAAAAAATATTATTTTGTATTTTTAATCTAATTAATTGTATACATTAATTAGATAAATACTTTAGGTTATAAGTACTTATAGTATGTATTTCTTTTTTCATAAATTTTTTTGGAATTTCAAATTTGATGTATTGGAAAGGTGAGCTCGTACACGTTATAGAGACTTTCTTGGTGTGCAACAAAAGACTAGTGTACAACCTCCATAAATATCTAAAGAAATATTGTAACATCCTATTCCCATACTAAGGGTTAGAACCCTAAAATACGGTACATGTGAGATTAAGGAGAGATTACGAAAAATGCATTTTCATGATCATGTATAATGTTAGCATACACGCACTTGAATTTGAGTTTTTGCACACATTAAAATGACTATACATGCATTCATTGACATTTTCGTGTATAATTGACTTGTAAATGTGATTATATTGAGAATTGTGGCTTTTATATGTTGAACATTGATTTGGAGAGAGTATTTAGTGATTTAGAAATTTTGGTGAATTTTTGGAAATTTCTGCATTTTTGGGTAAATTTTGGACTAGGAAAAATGACAAGTGATAGGATAATGGATAAATGTTAGTAGAAATAAGAGTCAATGGCAATGGAAAATTTTATAAATGACTTTGGGATTTAACGACTTATGTCATTGAAATTTGGAGACAATTGGAGTTAAATGCACTAGTTTAACAAAAGAACCAATTGTGAACCAATAGGAAATGGACATGTGGCAAGTGACATATGCCACTTGCCAAGCCATGCCTTACCCACGATTCTTTTTGTTGGGTCCGGATTTTCTTAGGATTCATTTTATTAAATTATCAAGAAACTTTGTGGAGTTTAATATGGTATATTATGACCTGATTTTTTAGGATATATTTTATTAAATTATCAATCATGAAAATAAAATAGAATTTATGAATTAGAATTTTTTGGAGTTTAATATAATATGTTATGAATTTTATATGGTAGCATGAATTAAAAAAATAAAGAATTAAAAATTAAGTGGAGTTAGTAGGAATTTGCTTTAATAAGGAAGGGTAAAATTGGAAAAACAAAACCTTTGTCTTAAATTAATAAGACAAAGAAGAGAAGGAGTTGTGAGGGATAAGGAATCAAAAGAAAAAGAGAGAGTGTTGTGGAAGAGACTAGAAGGAGAGAAGGAGAAAGAAAGGGAAGAAGAAGGAAAGAAAGAAAAAGGAGAAAGAATAAGAAGGAAAAGTTTAGGTGAGTTTTTAAGTATTCTTTACTTATTCTTTTTGTTTTGTTAGATGAGTAGAGAAACTAGGTTTTATGTGATGAAAATGAAAAGAGTGAGAAAAAAGAAGAATAAGAGCTTTAACTTGTTGGATTCTTATAAATTTAGTTAGATCTTAGTTTTTTGAGTTAGAAAAATCAAGAATAGAACAAGGTTAAGCTCATTCATAGATAGTTAGGTTTATGGAAAACTTATTTGTGTATATTGATTAAATGAATATGTGTGTGTGTGTGTGTGAAGGGAATCAAGCTAGTCGAAGTCAAAAGCAATCAAAAGAGCAAACTTGAATTTGGAAGTATCAAGTAAAATAGGTGGGTAATATATTTATAGTTTTGTGATGATAAGCAAAAATATTTATGTGTATGTATGCTATAAATGTTTGTCTTAACTCCTTGTAAATATGGGATAAATATTCCCTAAATTTATATTATATTTGATTGTTTAATTGTGTTACTTTATGCTATGGAAAAACAGAAAAATTAGAAGTATGAAAAATATGATTTTGATATGTATGCATCTAAAATTTGCTTATATGGGTAAGAGAGATACCATTTCATTCATTACATGCACTTC
>JANZXR010364108.1:0-20035 GCA_027575705.1 Erythroxylum echinodendron
TTATGATCAAATTAATGGAGGAGTAAGAGAGATTAATGATCACGTCTAGGTGATTCTGATTTAAGTTTTGAATAAATAAGAGACGTTGGAAAAGAGTAATAGATTGCATCGAAGAAGAAAGATGCCAAGAAAAAACATAGAGGTTAAGTATTCTCTGTGATGACGTCACACATAGAGGCTAGGAAAGCTTAGAAACGTATAAGTATCCTCTGTATTGACGTCACAATACAGAGGAAGTGAGGATTTAGAAGTATAAGTATCCTCTGTGATGACATCATAACACAGAGACAAGGAGGATTTAAGAGTATAAGCATCGTCTATGACGAATCAGAACCCAGAGGAAAGAATGGATGAAGAGTATGAAGAACGAGTAGAGAAAAAACATAGAAGATAGAATATAAAGGATAGAATTGTCTATGTCACTGTACATAGACGAAAGGACTTCGTCTGTGTTACTGTACACAGAAGAAGTAAAACAAAGAGGAAACGTATCGTCTATGTTGCTGTACACAGACGAATTGAAATAAAGAAGACATGTATCATCTGTGTTACTGTACACAGATGAATTGAAATAAAGAGGACACATATCGTATGTGTTACTGTACACAGACGAATTGAAATAAGGAGGACACATATCGTCTGTGTTACTGTACACGGATGAAGTGAAACAAAGAGGACACGTATCATCTGTGTTACTGTACACAGACGAATTGAAATAAAGAGGACACATATCGTCTGTGTTACTGTTCACAGACGAAGTAAAACACCGAGGACGCGTATCATTTGTGTCACTATTCACAGACTTCAAACGATCAATTCTCAGTTAATAGAGGGTCAACCTAGCAGATAAAGGTCAACCACAGAGGATAGAACACAGAGGATAGATTAAGGACTAAGGATTATAAGAAGGAGTTAAGAAGTACTGGAGTGAAGTGTATCTTCTGTGTTACTGTTCACGAGCATCTTCTGTCCTAATGTTGAACCCTCAGGAGATAGAATCGACCTTCGAGGTCTTCATGGAAGTTAAGGAGCTTGAAAATATCTTTCCAACCATATAAAGGATACCCCAAATCGATTCTCCTAGAGAAATATATTACACCCGAAAGATATCATCTGTGTTTCCCATACTTCATCTGTGACACTATTCACACTATCGTCTGGGTTACTGTTCACTTATATCTTCTGTATCATTGTTGACCCCTCAGAAGATAGAGTTGATCTTAGGGTCTTCAGGGAGATTGTAGACCTTGAAATTGTCTTCCAAACTATATGGAGAATACCCCGAACCGATTACGCTAGAGAAAGTTTTGAAGATTGTAAGATATCGTCTGTGTTACTGTTCACAGACTTCGAAATAGATAGAAATGAGACGAAGGGAAGCCGAAAATGAGACGCAAGCAATGAGACTAATAAAAGGGGAGTTTCGAGAGGATAACCCGAAAGTGATCAAGTTGTTATCTCTGGAAGATAACTTACGTAGTAAGATATTCTGTATGTATGAAAGTAACAAGTATGGTATCAGAGATAACATGAATAATCATGTATGAGGAGTTAGGTTCCGAAATTAGGGCCCAATAGATTGTGGTATCAGAGAGAATGAGTAAGTATGAGTGGGATTCCGATAACTGGGGTCTCGTAGAGATGGTATCAGAGCATGAATAATGTAAGTCTGAGTCGGACTCCGGAAATAGGATCTGACAGATTATGGTATCAGAGCAAGTAAGCAAGTTGGTATTAGAGCGAGTATGAAAGTAAGTTCTTAGTTAGGCTCTAGAAATGGGGCCTAACAGATGTGGTATCAGAGCAAGTATGAAAGTAAGTTCTAAGTTAGGCTCTGGAAATGGGGCCTAATAGATGTGGTATCATAGCAAGTATGACAGTAAGTTCTGAGTTAGGCTCTGAAAATGGGGCCTAACAGATGTGGTATCAGAGCGAGTATGAAAGTAAGTTCTGAGTTAGACTCTGGAAACGGGGCCTAACAATATTTTTAATACTTTATAGTCTGCACTTCTTGTCATATTCATTGTGGTGACTCGGTCTACCGTTTCTTCCCACCTTTAAGCTGGTAGTCAAACCCCTATCCTAGCTAGTATCCTCTTTCAGATTTGTTTCGTGTACCTAGAGTTTACCAGCAGATAATATACTATTTCCATCTATGCTTTGCATAATTCATATTTTGGATTATTTATATTAAACTTCATTCCGTCTTTTATATCCGGTCTCCCTATAACTCCTAGCCAAAGGATTACTATATGTACAGGTTGAATGTCTTCTTTCCAGACTATGTTATCCCACTTTATTCTTCTTGCTGGCGTTTCCTGTAAATACTTCGTAGAAATTGTCAACAAATGCTTTAACCTTTTACTAGGAATGATGGATAATAATGATTACATATTTATATGGGTAGCCATGAAGTTTCCATCTCTACAACTATATGTTTGGTCCCAAATGCATCTCTCCTGTGCTCATAACTTCAAAACAAATGTGTATTCTTTTAAATTGCAAAATTAAAGACTTTTGGTTCATTGATAATTAAAGCTCCATAATTGATCTAAGAACGCTAAACTTCAACTTATATACATATCCTTTTAGCTTTGAATATTCATTAATATGTCTTATATCTTTTTGCATATCCTTTCTTAATTTCCTTTTTGTAACTTTACATATATTTTAATTGGAAAAAATATATGAAAAGTTTAGCATCACTTTTCAATAATATGATCTAAGGATTTTATTAAGTTGGTTTTGAAATAAGAAAACAAATTGAAACTAAACAACCAAAAACAAATTAAACTTTTGAAATGATGAAAGTGATGAATTCGTTGAGAGTTCGGTTCTTTAGTTTAAACTCATCCTACACCCAGTTGAACATACTTTATTGATTAATTATTCTAAAACCTCTCCTAGCAACTATTGGTTATAGATTAACAATCTGTTAATCTCAGTTTTCCTTTAGGTCATGTTTAATTAAAAGATGCTCGTTAATTAAACCAAGCCACCCAATAACCTAAAACAAGCTCTTTATATTTAATTGGACAATTGCATTACTAATTAGGAAAATAGGCTAATCAAAGCAGCAACCATATACGCTGGAGTTATTTAACATAGGTTTTGTTATCCCTAATAATTACGAACCATTAGTCGCTACAAATGAATCCCAAATATAACAATTACGAATTATATTGAAATTTTAGCTATGGGTTTATACATAAATAATGAATGCTAACGAGAATATGATCATTCATACATAAAACCCACATCTATATGCATAGGATAACACAATTAATTCCTAAAGTGAGAAAGAAACAATAAATACAAAAAATAAATACTTAACTGGTCATCGATGTTGATGTCATCTTTAAACCAGCATTGAGATGCTATCTCTCTATGGGTCTCCAAATAGATGGAGCTTTGCCCCTTCTCCTCATCTTCTCCTGAAGCTTGGCTCTCAGATTTCTCCCAGCCCAAAGCACAAAACTTTCATATCTTTCGGCCGTCACCAATATGTTAATTTTATACAAAAAATGTAGGGTTTAATGGATAGCTGACACTTCTCATAGTGGTGAGTGGGTGTGTCATAGGTGTGACTAATGTGTCACACCCATGATACCCTTGTCACGGTGGTGACACAACTTCTCGCAATCGTGAGAAGTTTTGCATGGGTGTGAGACACATGCACTCCACGTATGGTCGTGAGCATGCTTCGTTCTCCATTTTTTTGTGCTCTATCTTGTCTTCTTCTTTTAATCCCCTTCTTCTTCTTCTTGGTCCATGAAGACAAGTAAGAGTGAATCTTCAAAAAATGGCCCAAATATAGTGCTTTCATCTCACTTTATCTTCTTCACTTCCGAATTGTGCCTAAAACTATATATAAACTAAAATTATTATCTTAAACATTTTCAAAGCAATAATCACTAAGTGTTATGGAATAAGTTCATAATGAATTAAGCATATGTCAATTTCTCCCACACTTAACTTTTAACCGTCCTGGGGCAAAACATCTAAATTAAAATCATAGACCCAAAAACATTAACTTAATTCCTATACTTTCTAATAATACATAATCATAAGCATAGATGAATGACTTTCAAAAATTATAGCAAGAACTTAACATTCAACGCTTCTACTCATGATCAATCAACATTGAACATCTTTAGAAACTGAACAATCTAGAGGTAGACTTGGAAAATGTGTTTAAATAAGATGTATCCATATCTATGCTCAACACCATTTATGATCATGAAATTCCACAACTTTGTATATCATTTCATTTCTCCACCACTAAGATTCACATGCATAATCATAAATCAAAGGTCTTTTTAGGGTTGTAATGTGGGTAAAGGTGAGGTGAGATGTACTTAGGTAAAGTAGCATGAAAGCTATTAAAGCTAGTAAAATAAGAAAAACACTTAATATACCATTAACTGCGAAAACCAACATTCACTCACAATTGTGTACATCATCTATGATAAATGCAAAAACTATATTTCCTAGCTCAAATTCAAGCTCTCTTACCATAAACCATAAGAATTACAAATTACTCATAAAATTTGGTCAAAACAAGACTTTGTAACTATAGGAAGTGACATTGAAAGCATCCACCTCATATCCAATATACTCAAGTAAGCCATGCGATACAACTTTGGTAGGAAAGAAACTACATCAATATGGGAATTTCAATGATAAGATATAAAATCACGTCCTAACAATTATAATCATTCCACACATATGCATACCCATTCATTTAGAATTATGTACATCCATAAACTCAACAATCACAAATGCTCCACTAGCTTTATGGCTTGGGTAGGACATTGGGTTAAGTTTAAAAGTATGTAATGTGGTTAGTACACAAAGAAAGGAAAACAAATCTCAAAGGGGCTTAGCAAAAGGACAAATCATAAAATGGGTAGGCTATTTTTCTTATGTAGTTTGGAAAAACAAAGAATGTTCAATCATTTTCATGTTAATGCATGTGATAAGAATATGGTCTCGAATAGAAATTCAAGGCAAAGTTAGGATATACATGTCATAAAGGTCATACATACACAAATGAAAATGAGACCGATATAGATGTGTCAGTTTATAAAGGATCAAAATCTCACTGGCTTTTATCTACCGCTAGTCACTACATTGCTAAAGATAATGGACATCGACCAATCACAAGAGAAAAAATATATGCTCAAGTTGCCATGAAATTCTCTAGTCAATTCATTCTCTAATGATGACTATATAATTCTAGAAGTAATAGAAAAAGAGAAAATGTTTATTTGTTTGTTTTTTCTCTCTCTCATTTTGATTGCAAACATAAAAAAATAAGAAACAAATAAACTTAAAGCACACATGCTTATAAAAAGAAATGTGGAAATATAAAGAAAAGAAATTAACTTTCCTTAGGTTGCCTCCCAAGAAGTACCTTTGTTTAGTATCGCTGGTTCGACTTCATACTTTCCTCATATGACAAAACTATGATCCTTGAGTGTCACAGTTTGAGCTTCTTTCAAATGAAGTTTTTCCAAATAGGTTCTCAGTTGATGACCTCCTATATTCAGCATATGCCCTATCATCAGAATCTCTACTAAGTCTATGTACTTTGGAAATATCTCAAATGTCTATTTACCCTTTTCTTCCTCGTCCAACTACTCCAATCTGCTACATAAATGTGAAGGGTTAGTATTAATAATAATCACAGACTCATTACTCACCTTTGAGCTAAAAAATTTGTCCTTTTCTACTTTGACCTCATTCTCCACTTCCTGGTGAGTGAAAAATATGTCTTTTTCTACTTTGAGCTCCTTCTCCACTTCCTCAACACAAGTAACTCCTTGCGTCATTATCTCAAGATTCTCACTCCTCTTCACTTTGTAAGGTCTCCACACTAATGTCCCTTAGGTACGCTTCAGGTTGAGATGATTGCTTCTCTTCTCTTTGTGATTCAAGGCGATCAAGAGCTTCTGCCATCTAACTCATCTGGTTTACTATGTTTTGGAGCCTAGACATTGTATCTTGTTGGATTTGCCTCATTTCTTGCTAGAACTGTTGTATACTATGTTGATTACTTTTTTAAAGTCGAATATTGTTAGCAGTCATAAGATTAAGCAAGTCTTCCATAGATGTACTTGAGTGGTGATTATAAGCTTTTGGTCTATACAAACATTGTTTTGCCTCCAGTAAACTATTATGGAAGTAATTTTGTTAATTATCCCATCCATAAATAAAGTTAGTATGATCATTCCAAACTTGGTTATAAGATTAAGAATATAAGTTATAGAAAAAATTACTTCCATCCATAATTTTTTTAAAAAAATTTTAACATATAAATATTAAAAAAAGTGAAAAGATTAAGAAATAACCGAAAAGAAACTAATTACAAACAAATATGTACAAAATAACAATTAAAATCAAGAACAAAACTAAACACTACATTCCCAGACAACGGTGCCAAAATTGACGTTAGCACGTTGTAACACTACGTCAAATAAACTGGATTTACAACTATAGTAATGGTGAGTCTAGGTCGATCCCTCGGAGAGTGTTCAGTTAGCTTTTGTTATGAAAATACTCAATGTTTATGTTTGGGGGAGGGGGGTTGGTTTGGTTTTGAAATAAGAAAGTAAAATGAATCCAAACTAACAAAAACAAATTAATGAAAACATTTGAAAGTGATGAAAGTGATGAATTCGTTGGGAGTCTGATTCTTTGGTTTAATCTCGGCCTACACCTAGTTGAACATATTTCATTGATTTATTGTTCTCAAACCTGTTGTAGCAATTATTAGTCGTAGATTAACAACAGTCTCTATTAATCCCAATTTTCTCTTAAGTCGTGTTTAATTAAGAGACCCTCGTTAATTAAACTAGCCACTGAATTACCTAAAACAAGCTTTTTAAATTTAACTGGACAGTTGCATTACAAATTAGAAAAATAGACCAATCTAAGCAACAATCACATACGCTTAGGTCATTTAACCTAGGTTGTGTTATCTTTAATAATTGCGAACCATTATTTACTACAAAAGATTCTCAAATATAACAATTATGGATTATATTGAAATTCTAGCTATGAGTTCATACACAGATAATCAAATGCTAACAAGAATATGATCATTCATACACAAAACCCAAATCTGTACGCATTGGATAACACAATCAATTCCTAAAGAGAGAAAGAAACAACAAATATAAAGAAGAAATGCTTAATCTGGTCGTCAGTGCTGATGTTACCTCAGAACTGGTATGGGGATGCTAACTCTCCATAGGTATCCAAATGGATGAAGCTTTGCCCTTTCTCCTCATCTTCTCCCAAAGCTTCACTCTCGATTTTCTCCTAGTCAAAAACACAAAAACTTTCATATCTTTCGAATATGTTGATTTTATACCAAAAATGTAAGGTTTAATGGACAACTAGCAATTCTCACGATGAGTAGGTATGTCACAAGTGTGACAAGTGTGTGACAACACACTAGTCACACACTTGTCACGGTGGTGACATAGCTTCTTATAGTCGTAGGAAGTTACATGAGCATGAGACACTGAGCATGCTTCATTCTCCATTCTTTTATGCTTTATCTTTTCTTCTTCTTTTAGTCTACTTCTTCTTCTTCTTGCTCCATGAAAAAAAATGAGAGTGAATTTTTAGAAAACAACCCAAATACATTACTTTCGACTCACTTTAGCTTCTTCACTTCTGAATTGTGCCTAAAACCATATATAAACTAAAGTGAGTATCTTAAGCATTTTCATAGCAATAATCACTAAATGTTATGGAATAAATTCACAATCAATTAGGTACATATCACTTTGCTTTAATAATCTAACACTTCCCTTTAATATAGTAATTGGATTTAGAAACAAAGGGAAAAAGGTGATAGGTATCAAAATTGTAAAACAAAGGGATGTGCAACTTCAACTAGATCAATCAGTTGTTAGTAAACAACAACATTTGACCTCAGCCACCAATGAAATTGGTCTGCTATAACCTCATTCTTCCTCAAAAAATAATGAATCAATTAGTGCAGAGGGATCTATAGGTTTGTTAATCTTTAATACCTATAAATAGACTTATGTTTAGATATATATTTACATGTTTAATATGTATTTTCTTATCGTTATTGATTTGATTTCAAGTTTCATTGTCAAAGTTGAAAAAAGATGTAGAGGTATAACAAAGTTTGTGAATTGCAACGAATAAATGTTACAATGAATAGCAAGATGTTAATACATATTGATCCTTAGCAAGGTCATCCTGTAGACAAGATCCAATTTGCAAAATTGTCAAATGAGTTAGGGATTACTACGAGAATATAATTACCTTGCCTCAAGTATGTAAGGACTTAAAGGAAGACAAAATGTTAAAAAATGCTTTGGATAAAGTTGCAGTAAATTTTCAATTTATTTAACTCTATGTAATATTGTTTCACTTATTTTAAGATTAATTACACTTTTATTTATTGTTTATAGATTAAATTTAATGTTGTCATCACTGATAACCCTGATGTTTCAAACTGCATGACTTTATTGTTGAAATAAAGAACTAGGGATTACCATTATAAGTTGCATTATTTTTATAAATCTTTTCCTTCTGATGTGGAGGCGAGGAGACATATTCTATAATGAATGTCTCATTAAAAATTGGAATAATTTGTGTGCTTACTGAGCCTATCATAGAGTTCAGGTTTAA
The DNA here is from genome assembly GCA_027575705.1 of Erythroxylum echinodendron. Taxonomy (NCBI): domain Eukaryota; kingdom Viridiplantae; phylum Streptophyta; class Magnoliopsida; order Malpighiales; family Erythroxylaceae; genus Erythroxylum; species Erythroxylum echinodendron. The sequence continues at coordinate 8,680 of JANZXR010364108.1, forward strand.
TTTCTTTTCCTTCATATTTGCTTCCATTAATCTTGTTAGATGATTTAGTAACTACCTAATTTTTTTTTATTTGGGGAAAATGTGAGAAGGAAAATGTTAATAGAGAAAAGATGAAAACATCTCACAATCAAGGGTCCAAATCATTTGTAGTTGTTCAAAATGAATATGTAAGATCTTTGATTACAAGTTATAATTATATCAATAAACACTGCATTATTTATTGTGCCTTGTATTTTCCTTTCATAAAACATAGTGAGAAGGAACTATATGGAAAAGAGTGTGATAGGATCACACTGCATAAAGTTACTCACTATAAGGAAGGTTAAGTGTGGATGTCAGAAGAAACAGAAAAAAACTATGTAAAGGTGGATGTCAAAAGAAGCAGAAAAAAACTATGTAAGTATAACAATTTGTTTAAAATTTAAGTTTATTTATTTATGTATTACTACGCAATACTATTTACATTGAATATTGTTTTTTATTTTAGAATAAGATGTAGGAGTTGTTACAGAAATCAATGTCTAAGGGCAATGAGGTCAATATAAAAGACATTTGCAATACTGTGCTTGGTACACATTATGGTTATATCAAAGGTATTGGCTTTGGCCCTAAGCCAAATGTTTCAACCTCATCAAGATCCACATATGTTCATCATCTTGAAACGGAAAACAAGTCGCTTAAGGTTAAATTACAACATTATCAAAAAAGTTAGTCAAGCATGATAAATACCTAAAAAAAAATACTTGGCTCAAATTATCAAAGCAATAAAGATGAAAGTGAACGGTATTAATTACGTCTCTTATACCTTTTTTTCTCTTAATTCCTGTTTTTATTATAATTTAAGTTTAATACTTTTTCTTGAATTAAAAATTTGAAGAAGATGTAACAACAGAGTTATTTGTATTATAATTTGTAAATTAGTATGTATATTTGTTATTTGGTATATAAGAATTGTTGAAGTCGTAATTAAAATCTTGTACACGTTGAAATTTAAAGATATTTTTTTATATACAATGCTTCAAATTATCATTTATTTTTGTATAATTTTTATAATAGATTAACAAAAAAATATATTGAAACATTATATTCAATAATATGAATTAAAAATGTAACAAATAATTTATTCCAACATGATATAATATTTCATTAAAACATAAATAAAAAATTTGACTACATTTTACTAAACATAGCTAAAAATATTTGGCTACGTTTTTAGACACAGCTAAAAAGTTTTGCCTACATTTCTAGAAATGTTCCTAAAAGTATTTGGCTAACGTAGCTAAAAGCTTTTGGCTACGCAACATAGCAAATAGTTTTTAGCTATGAAAAACTAGCATAGCCAAAGTCTTTTTAGGTTAATTGCAAAAATTTCTAAACTTTACTCAAATTTATAATTATAGCTTTCACTTTAAAAAGTGACAATTAAATATTCAAACTTTCAACTTTTTTAAATCTAACCTGACATTAGTATTTTTGTTAACGAAACTAACGTTGTAAGCCACGTCAAATCTATTTTTAGACATGTAAGATTACAGGTGGAATCAGATATACATGTCAGAATTTTTTAAGATAAATAATTAATAATATTAAGTAAAACAAATCATTTTGAAATAAGAGACCTTAACCAATCTGAAATTGGGAATTAGATGTTTGCTCCTCTATGCATAAACTATACAACTTCTATGAAATTATTATAACCAGAGATATAGTGGAGAAGAAAGATTACGATTTTCTAGCGTATTATTATTATTGAAGGGAAAATTGCTAGGTCTCTCTTGTGAATTCAAAAGCATCATACTCGAGAGAGATGGACGCATACTCTACTTTTGCTGATGTAAAGGAATGTGTAGATCTTTCTTCCAAAAACTTGACTTGTGAGTGGCAAAATTGAAAGTGATGAAGATAGAGGAATTAAAGTCAAGGAGTGGGAGGCAGCAGAAATCTATGTACATAAGTAGGGAACTATAGAGCAAAAGGCCAAAGGAGAGCAGCATAGTCAGAGTTCACTCCCCAAGAACAACAGAAATTTGCAAAGTGAAAGCTATTGAAGACATGAGAAACGTCAAGTTTAGAACAAGGAAGAAGAAAACATAAAAAAAAAGGCACCGATGACAAGGTTGGAGTGTTTTGCAACACTAACATTTTTATTGGATCCACGAAATAACTTCAGAGATTCAATGATGGAGATAATTCAAGAGAAGGGTATTAACAAGCCCGAAGAGCTTGAAGACATTTTAGCTGCTATCTCACACTAAACGGCAATGAGAATCACAACCTCGTCATCGCAGTCTTCAGGTAGGTATGGATCGAATTGAATCAGGATTATTATTATTTTAAATTAGAGTGTGAAGAATTCTTACTGTGACAATGATCACGTTTGTTATGCTTTATGAAAGTTGTATAAGTTTTGCACAGAGGAGCAGCGCCACATTAATTCCGTTAACAGAAATACTAATGTCAGATTAAATTTAAAAAAATTGAAAGTTTAAATATTTGATTATTACTTTTTAAAATTCAGATTATAATTATAAAATTAAATAAAATTTGAATTTTTAATAATTGACCATTTATTTTTAAATAAAAATAAGTTAAAAATATTAACCCTAAAATTATTTTGGCTTCCTTCACTTCCCCGCTAGTGTTTCTTAGGTATATCAACTCTGCGATACCCTTCATCGTCTTCATAACTTCCTTTCTCATCCATTGGGACTCCCTTGCTTCGTCCACTTTCTTCAATATTGTTAGCTACTAGGTTCTCTAGCCTATTAGCTCTGACATCAACTCTCACTTTAGCTAATATACCCTCTTTGGATTCCCTATCTTCTTGCCAGACCCAATGCTTTTTGTTGTCCAGGGTTGGTTCTTAGTAGATCCCAAGATTTCACTCCTTTGGTTTATGATCCAATTGTGTATGTTTTGATGAATGATGCTTACTCCTTAGGTTAAGCTACCTTGTAAGTGCTAGTCCAAGTATATCAAGAAATATGGCACCATTGAATCCAAAGCTTATGAATTCATTAATTCCTAAAATTGAGTCTTTACTTTTTTTTTGGGACAAAAAATTGAGTCTTTAGTTGAAATGGGTGCAATATAGATTCTGCGATTACTCATTGGTGGCACAGGTCCCACAAGTCATCCTTTGATTGGTGCATTAGCTTCTGTTTTGAAGCATAATGATGGCAATTATATTTTACTTATCGCAAAAAGCAGAGGTTTATATAATTAGTCGGGCGATGTTGATTCCATTCCAAATAGCATTTTGAAAACACATTGAAAACTAGTACGGAGGAGAAGGAAGTCTGTTAGGCTTTTAATATCGCTAATATTAACCAAAAACTTAACATCGGTTATTTTTGTAAGAAATTAAAAATTCGAGTATTTTAGTGTCACTTATCAAATTTTGAACTAGTGTTACAAAATTGAGTAAAGTTGGAGGTTTTTTCACAATTAACCCAATAACAAATTATGCTAAATCTTCCATAAGATGTAATCGCATAGGGAGTAACTGCGTTAACATGATAATGACATATCTCATCTATGCTGTGATTGCAAAAGTTTGGTGTCCTCATTATAATGGGCATTTTACTAAAAAATCTTTAAAAATTATAGGCTTGCTAATTGCTTACAAAACCTAGAAATCATAAAATAAATAAATTACTTGACTAAAAATAAATAAATTATTTGACTAAGATATACTCATTATCAAACGAAACTATTATTATTATAGTGCACACAAAACCTCAATTCTAATTATTATTAAACTAATGAAATTAATAATTATAATTATTTTCTTTTAATTAAAAACTCATTTCTAATTATTATTGAACTAACCAATTTAATAATTATAATTATTTTACTTATACAATTAACCTAATAAAATTAATAATCATAATTATGTTATTTTAATTAGGAACTTATTTATAATAATTATTGATTTAATCAAATAAATTTGTAGTTATAAAATCAACATAACTCTTATGTCATCCTTCGAAAATATAACTCCATTCTTTTATCATGATGACTTTTAAATTAATAACTAAACATATCTTACACTTAGGGGTGTCTTGATGGCTAAAAGTAAGTACATGTTTTAGTTGTTCTTGTACTTCAACCTTTCATTTTGATTTTTATTTCAATTATTTATTTTGCTAAATTTTGTCTATATCCTTTTTACTGCTAATTGTTGTCCCTTTTCCTCTCATTGGAACAATCATTAACAATAAGAGAGAAAAATTGTCATTCAGGTGAGAAGGGGCAACGTCTCCCTATCACTGGAATAGCCATTAATAGTGAGAGAGACACTACAACAAAGTAGACATTTAGCTATGTTTTTTTTTTATGTTCGCAAAATCATTGGCAAAAGTTATCATATTGCAACAATTTTACAAATCATTATTAAAACTAAGCCTTCAGCAATTAACTAAAAAAGCGTCACAAAAGGAACAACATTTTGTGACGAATGACAAAAATCGTCGCCAAATAGTGAACATTTAGTGATGATTACTGAAAATCGTCACAAATGATCCATAATAGGTGACGATTTCATAAATTTGTCGTTAAATTAACTTTTGGTGATGTTTTTCCGAAATTGTCACTATAATTTCTTAAACATTTAGTGACCAATGTCCTAAATCGTCGCCAAAGGGTTCACAAGTGGCAACAATTATACAAAATCGTTAGTAAAATGACGTTTGATTTTTTGCTATGTTTTTGACATTGTGGCTAAAGGTGACCATTTGATGACGATATCTGGAAACGTGACCAAAAGATCAATATTTGGTGACGAATTTTAAAAATCGTCACTAAATGTTACCCATTCAGTTACGATTTTTAAAAATCATCACTAAATGATCTATATTTGATGACGATTTCTAAAAATCGTCACCAAAGGTTTTACAGTAATTTGCAACACATTTGGTGACCATTTAATTGTCACCAAAGGGTTGACATTTTTCAAAATTTTTAAACTAACATTTTTATAATCTATCATAATTAAGATATGTTTTATTGGAGATTTGTTTTGAATATGTTTACAACGTATTGTTGAAAAAACACACAACATAATTTTAAGTGTTAAACAGTAGTATTAATTAATCATTAATATTTACTAACATTGCAAAAATTAGTTATAACAAATTTAAATAATTGTATCAATATAATAATATGATATATAAAGTAGTACAAACTTTTAATTAGAAGTTTAACAATTCATACAGTCATAGAATAAGAACAATAACAGTCCACCCTCAATAGTGAGTAGCTTAAACCCTAATTGGTAGAGAGGTTATTTGACAAATTCTTACAGATACAATAATAAATCAACTTTAAAGCTAAGTTCAGTTGATTGCATCGATAAATGACAATGATATAATTATTTTTTTAGATTCCAAGTGACATGAGAGTCGGTAAAAGTAAATGAGTCCCTAATGTCATGATTTTCGAGAAGAGTCCTTGTACGTTTGAAGGCACCAATTGAAACACTAATAATTCTTCCCTTAGGTGTAGGGTTTTTCATACCCTCTTGTAATAACGTTTCCGCTATAACTAAACTTATAAAGGATACAGTGAATGAGTCACTAAATTTAGTATGGAAGACAAGTTCTCCAGATGAATTGCTAGTATGAAACGGTTTACCTAAAACACAATAAGTATAGAACTTAGATATTGTCAAATTAGTAAATCGTTAAATGAATCAAAATTAGAGTGACATGTATACGTGAATGACCAGAAGAAGTCTGTGGCATTGATGAATATTCTAAAACAATAGATTTCCCTAATCCTTTACAAACCGTTGTGACATCGCTCTCGCCTCCATGGGCATACATGTAATCTTCGAGATTCAAGGAAGCTTGAAATAACATGTAGTATATACCATCAAATGTGAATATATATAATAGCTTCATAAAAGGAAATAAGATGTATATAATAAGGAAAGTGTCATTGTTCAGATGATACTAAACACCTTAAAGTAGAAAATTAGCCATGGAAGGCAAACGATGATTAGTGTATGAAGTGGAGATTTTTTCTACATTGTTTATTTTTCAGCAAGGACAATTTTGCCATATTCCTCCAAACAGAATGAATTAGGGCCATGTAGTACTAGTCGCCATGTTGACATTCCTTATAATGTTAAGAGGTATATTATGCAAATGTTGATTTAGAATAAAATGATGATATGTTCAACTCCAATTTCGATGATAAATGAAAATAGTCTAATTTAGCACTTATACATCTTCAATGTGCCTAACGATATGAAAGTTACCATTACTAAAATATCATAAATCTATTGTGTAGTTTTTATCAAATGCAAAATTTAGAATTTAAAGCAGAATAGACATGAATATGTTCTTGATGTACATAAATATAGTATTATCTATATTGGGCTATATTACTATTAATGGAAACGAATTAAAGTAACATACTCTTGAAGACCTTTCATCAAATAGTTACAAAGCTTTGATGAGGGAAGCATTAAAGGTCGTTGGGAAGAAGCCAACCTATATATAAATAACAAATACAGACAGTAAATCATGTTCGAAACATAACCATAAACACAAATTATAAATCAAATGCGTAATTAAGAACTCACAATAAACACCTAAAGATGTAAGTTAAACTCAGCTCAACTTCTTTGATGAAAATAGGACAAAAGAATAATACCGATTCAGTTAATAATGGATCTTCGATGATGATGACCACAATACAGAACCTAAACAGAAAAGAGGATTTTGAGAAATGTTGACGGTTTGAATGAAAATGGAGTAGCCTTTTTATCGTGGTTGTCATTGAAAAGCTAATACAAAATGACATCGTTTTTCTTGTTTAGGTAAACGATGTTGTTTATTGTTTACTGTAGTTGTTTGGAAGTAGTATTAATTAATTTTCTACTATCTATTATATTAAAGCTCAGATGTAGCGATTAATACATGGTTTGTTGCTAAAGCTTTCGAGTTCATAAATAATTTTGAATAAATTTATTTTCCTATTCCAAATAAAACATAATTTGAATTAAAAATTAACTTATTCAATTGAAAACTATTTGCAAATTAATTTGTTGACTATTCAAATAAATTATAATTGACTTACGATTTTCAAAAAATTATGCATTTTGATTATTATAATTCCAAAAAATGTTTTTTAAAAAAGTATACATTTTAATTATTTTAATTTAGAAAAACTAAATTATAATAGTTTAACAAGACATTGTTATATAATTGGAAAACTATTTCTAACAGATTAAAATTAAAGATTATTCATTCCCAAAAATTAAGCAAATGAAGAATAATTATATATAAGTTAGAAGATTAATTTAACATTTTGTATGATGTATTAGGAATACCTCATATATATATTAATCAATTAAGAAAATTAAGAAAGTAAAGAGATTGCTTCAGTTTTGGGCTACGATGTGAAAATTTGGTAGCAAATTGTCTACCATTTGTGACTAAGTATGGTGGTTGGTCACAGAAATGATCTTCTGTGACTAAAATTACTTTGTCGGAAAAACCCTCTGGCATTTAAATTAAATGTATCTTTTTATACATATGATAAGGTTAATGGTAGATTAAGGGCTAAAGGGTATATGTTGTCATGTTAGTGATGAATTTGGTTTAAATGAAGTGTGGTATGCAATCCTTATTAATTCAACTAATAACAAAAAGAAGATACAAATTTTTAAAAATTTTCCCATTTTATTTTGTTTATCCGCCAAATTAAAAATAAAGATTAGTAATTCCTAAAATTAAGCAAATCAAGAACAACTCCATATGTAAGTGTAAAAGACAAAATTTTCATTTTGTCTTTGGTAATGGGAAAAACTCATATATGTTAATCAATTAAGAAAATTAAGAATGTAAAGAAAATTCTTGGGTTTTGACAATGTTGTGTATAATTGGAAGCGAAATTGGAGTGATAGGTGATGATAGTTTTGACCGTTGGGAAAAGGTAAAAGGTTTAGTGTTAGTGATGATTTATCAATTTGGTAGCAAAATGTTGTACAATTTGCGATACTATTTTATTTTTGTAGCAAACATTTAACATTCGACAATGAAATGTAGATTCATCACCAAATGTACCGGATGAGAAAATTTTAACAGACACTAGGTCGACGTCGTTCGTGCTAGGATGACATCATTTGTGGGATGACAAACGAAGTCGTCCTAGCGTCTGTTTAAACATAGACGGCAGCCCCTCCCTTTTTTCCCTCCTAGCCTCCTCCTCCACCATCCTCCTCTCTCGCGTTTCCACCCTCCTCTACTGTCTTGCTCTCTTGCATTTCCAACATCCTCCACTGTCCTCCTCTCTCACGTTTCGAGCTTCCTCTAGTGTCCCCCTTCCATTTCCAGCTCCTCCTTGCATTTCCAGTCTCCTCATCATGTTCCAGTTGTCACCTTCCAGTCTTCATGTTCTAACCTCTTCCTCATGTTCGAACCTCTCCTCAATACATTATATTCGCTGCATTTTTAGGTACCCATTTATCGTATAGTTTAGGTAATTTAACAAAAATGATTCATTTTCACTCAGTTCCTTGATTTCTTGTCTTTGTTAATTTGGTGGCTTCTTTTTCAATTTCTTCCCCAGGTAGTGACAACCAATTAATTGTTTGGATAGAAAGAAAGATGGTGACCATTGCTTCAAAATCATTTTTTTATTGATACTCACTTTCTGTTTTTCACTAATTGTTCAAGTATTACCATTTTATTGCCTAGATGACCTTACCCTTTTCAATTTTGTTTGGGTCATAGGAACAAGAAATTGAGGTTCTCATTTTCGGGAACTGAGTTAAACAAAAAAGAAGATCTATTCGCAACTGCAATTTGGCTTAACTTTTCATTGTGCAAGAAAATATACTCAGCTAAGAAATTGTCCAAGAACAAAGATCTACTTACTTAGTTGGTGGATGTGTTACAGATTTAATTTTGAAAAGAGCACGAAAGGATTTTGATATTATCACCACTATTAAACTTCACTAGATTTTTGGTGAATTTTGAGTGTTCTTCACAGGTTTTTTGTTTACAGTTATACTTCTTATATACTAATGCTCGTGATTATTGGATGAATGAGGCCTTGTTTTTTCACATAATGTACCACAGATCAAAGAGAAAATTTTTCCCTATATGTGGGTTGTTTATCAAAGATTCAACAGTTGAGGTCTGGTACAGTGCTGTGGTTTAAGTGTTTCTACTAACGAGTGGCTCACTTTATATCAAAAGCTAACTGTTGTTCACTTCATTGATTCTTGCTTTTTGTAAAATTTTCATCTCATTTACCTTTGTATGGCTAGAATTTGAGTGCAGATATATTGCTTATGTTAAGTATGAACTTTAGTAGCTTACAAAGATATTCCACATAAACATCTTTAGACAAATTTCTTTCTAATTCCATCATGATTAGTGAAGCATTATATTGTATTATCAAGGATTCATATATCGAATGAGTACGGTTTTGAATGATGTAACTTTCGAGGTGAACTCATACCCAACAATTACAAGATTTACAACAACTTGAACTAGAGGTGATGAAAGTTTCCTATTCTATACTATGAAAAATTATGTTATTTTAGTTGTAGAAGATAAAATAAGTCCATATCGAGCCCCATCTATGTTCTGCTAATTTGGATCTAGCTTAACACTTGCTTTACTAGATTATGGTTATATTTTTCCATTAAATCAAAGAATTTATTACCTTAAGTTCATTTTTTGGTCCTGATATTTTTTTGCACATATCTGTGGATAGAAAACAACTCCACGTACCTTAACTACATAGGTTTTTTAACATAATATTAAATAAAGAATGCCTGTAATAACTCAGTTATCTTTTTTTATTGCATAGCTAAATGGATAAGAGTTGGATGTGACACCAAAAATGGTCAACTGAATATGTAGAAGGAGCTAAGAGTTTCATACAATTTGTAAAAGATCAAGTGGGTGATGAATGTATTATTCGTTGTCCATGCATCAATTGCTTAAATATCGATTTCTAAAGTTAAGATGTGGTATATAATCACTTACTGATCTGAGGCATATACAAATTCTATACTCCTTGGCTTTATCATGGTGAACGTAAGGAAGCAAGTTGTAAAAGAAGTGGCAATAAATGTTATGATGACAGTTACAATAATGATGTTGATTATTGTGTTATGAATGATGATGTGATGATGGAATTGACGAGATGCACTACAAGAAAATCACGTAATAGTGTCAGAATATTTCTGAAGGAAATCAGTCCGTCGCAACTTGTGGACGGAAAGTAAATAATCCGTCGGCAAATATAGTGTTTTACCGATGGAAAATATATCCGTCGGAAATACTGTAGGAAAAACTTTCGCGCAAAATCTCTGACGGAAATATCGACGTCAAAAGTCACAGAGACGGGAAAAAATGCGAGAATCGTTCCCAAAATTTAATTGCTTCGCTGATTTACTGACGGGACATCTACCGTCAGTATTTGGCTTTCATTTACCGACAGACGTACATTTCGTCGCTATATCTGGAAGCAATGTACCGATGGATAGGCGTTTCTGTCAGAAAATTGTTTACAGACGTTATTGTGTCGATGAAGGCGAGACGATACACCAAAGGCATAAAGTTTTTGTCGGTAACTGTCAACATCTTTGTTGACCATTCGTTGATATAACCCAAGTATACCGACGGAATGTCTGATGTTCGTCGGTAACTGTTTTCATGAACAAATATTACCGACAGAACTAATATTCTGTCGGTACACTTGCCGCCAGTTACCGACGGGCAGATGATATTCCGTCGATAACTGTTGGCAGCGAAACCTAGTTTGCTGATGGAATAATTTTTTCATCGATATTTGAGTTTCTACCGTAATAAAAATGCCGCTCTTTTACCGAATGAATGGTCTTGTCCGTCGGTAACTATCGGCAGACGCATATTCTAGAAACCTAGATTACCGACAGAATGTTGTGTTCCATCAGTAATCCAGTGCCTACAAGTCGCGCTCGACCCCCTCCCCTCCCCTCACGCCTTCATTTCTCTTCTTTCTTTATAGTTCAAAGTTTTCTAACTCCTTCTCTCGCGTTTTCCGATCGTTTTTCGATTATTGTCTTACTCATCGTGCGTTGTTTGAGGTAAACTCTCTTATAAGTGTAGTATTTTACAAAAAAGCATGTTTTTAGTGTTAAACATGAATGTTTGGTTCGGTTGAGATTATACATATTGCGTATGAAGTGTTCGATAAAATGCCTTTTATGATATTTGAAATGCTTTTTGTAATTTTTGTCTTAATTTGAGAATTTGAATATGTAATTTTGCTAAAATGTTTAGTGCGAAGTTTTAATTTATCAAATTTAACATTTAATTGTGAATTTATTGTATATATGAATATTGGC
>JANZXR010364159.1:0-20030 GCA_027575705.1 Erythroxylum echinodendron
TCGAGTCGCAGCCAAAGCGGACAATTCTGATTAAGGTTGGATGCCGCGGTATCACCCGCAAACACATGCCGCAGTATCACCTGCAAACACCTACGGGTGGGGTGTGGGGTCCAACATTACGGCCATAAATGCATTTGGGGCATTAGTTAACCGGAACAACATTACTAAAAACTCGAAATGCTTATAATTGCTCCTGAATGCACTTTTCGGTACATCAACCTCTACTATCTTCAACTGATAGTACCCAAATCTCAAATCTAACTTGGCAAACACCTAAGCTCTTTGCCTATAATCGATGCACAGTTTCAGGGTTCCATCTTTCTTCTGTACAAATAAAACTGGAGCTCCCCAAGGTGAAATACTGGGTCTAATAAAACCTCTTTCAAACAACTCCTATAGTTGAGCCTTCAACTCCTATAGTTCCATAGGTGTCATCCTATATAGAGGAATGGATATAGGAGCAACACCTAGAACCAAGTCAATTGTGAACTTTGTTTCCTGATCTGGAGTTAAACCAAACAATTCAGCAGGAAACACATCCAGGAATTCCGTAACAACAGGAATGTCCTGTATATTCTGCTCATCCCTAGTATCAATAATGTGGTCCAGATAAGCCTCACATCCATCTTGGATTAACCTCAAGGCACTTATAAATGAGATCAACCTGGCTGGCACTATTTGACTAATACCTCTGAAAACTGCTCTCAGCTGATTAGGAGAATCCAATATCACCTCTTTAGTGTAGCAGTTCATGATAGCCCTATGAGCAGCAAGCTAATCCATGCCTAAAATGGCGTCTATCTCCCTTAACTGTAACATAATCAAGTCTGCTTCCAATTCTGCCTGATTAACTCTAATTAGACACCTCTTGCAGACTTCCCTAATCATGGTAGTACTACTTATCGATGTACTTACCTCCAATCCACATTTCAATTACTCTCTATCACAATGCAACTTACATGCCAGATGCAGTGCAATAAATGAATGCATAGATCCAGGATGTAGTAATGCAAATGATTCATAATCAAAGATAAGCAACGCACCTGTAAAGACATCTGGAGAGTCCTAAGCCTCTTGTCTAGTTATAGCATATACTCAGGCCTGAGACTGGGGTTTATTGCTTCGAACCTCAGTCCTGACAGAAGGACTTCCAAAACTCACTCTGCCTCTACCTCGGCCTGTATCCAACCCTACTAGCTCGACTTGGATGAATAGTAGTCTCACTCACTGATCCCCCTCTCATACCAGACTGGGCTCTAATTATAGCAGGACAATCCTTAACCTGATGATCAAATGAATCGCATCTAAAACAAGCTCCAGACAATTTCCAACACTCACCAATGTGCTTCTTCCCACTGTACTCACAATTGGGTATCTGACCTAACAATGCCCCTTTTCTACTGCCAGACAGTATAATACTAACCCTCTGTCTGAACCTCGACTGTCTTGATCTAACCGGTGGTCGAAATGGTCTATTATGGCGCTTACTAAACTTTTTGCTATAACCGCTCTGAAATTCACTGAGCCTCTTCTGTCTAGAATCTGATATCTACTTAGATTGACTATCCCTTAATAATTGCTCTATTCGGATTGAGGCTATTATGAGCTCATTGAAATTGCTCAAGTTAGTACAAGCTAGCCTTGTCTGAATCTCCATGCCCATCAGTTCATTAAATCTGATCACATAATCTGCTAATAACATTTTTCCCTGTTTCATATTCATAAATTCCTTCATCTTTCAGTTTAGGTAGATTTTGCGCATGTAATTTTCCCTGAAGGCCCTTAGAAAGTCTCCCCAGTTTAGATTGCAAGGCCTGGTTGTACTGCCTGGAACAGTCTTCCACTATTGATATGCTAGAACTGGCAATAATGAGACCGCATAATCAAATCTCTCATCAGCCTCATAGTCTATTTGATCAAATACTCGCTCAGTCCTCTCTAACCATCCCTCTACCTCTGCAAGTAGTAGATTTTGTTTCTAAATGTATAACATGCCATCAGGTTAAGGCTAAGCATCAGGCTCCAGTTGGGAAGCTATATTTGTTGCCTATTCTGGAGTGGAAATAGGAACGAATCACCATGGATTTTATTATGAGTTTGCCTAAGACTCCGAGGTACAATGATGATATATGGGTTGTAGTGGACCGATTAACTAAGTTAGCCCATTTCTTACCAGTAAGAGAGAATAACTCACTAAACCAGTTAGCTCGGAGGTATGTGTATGAAATGGTTAGATGGCATGGAGTCTAGTATCCATTGTATCAGACAGAGATCTTAGGTTTATTTCGAGATTTTGGAAGAGTTTGTAATTAGCTTTGGGTATAAAGTTGAACTTCAGTACTACATTTCATCCTCAAACAAATAGACAGAGTAAGAGAATAATACAGACTATTGAGTATATGCTCAGAGCATGTGTATTGGAGTTTCATGGAGCATGGGATCAATTCATAGCATTGATTGAGTTCACATATAACAATCATTATCACAGTAGTATTGGGATGGCACCATATAAGGTATTATATAGTAGGAAGTGTCAATCGCCTTTGTATTAGGATGAAGAGGGTTTGAGAATGATTAAAGCTCCAGAACTGATACAAGATACCGTGAATAAGGTGAAACTGATCAGAAGTCGAATAAAAACGGCTCAGGATAGACAGAAGAGCTATGTAGGTCAACTCATAAGGGATATGGAATACAATTTGGGAGACAAATTGTTTCTGAGAGTGTCGAGGAGTGCTGAGGTTTAGTAAAAAGGGCAAGTTGAGCCTTAGGTGCATTGGTCCTTATGAAATCCTTAAGAGGATAGGACCTTTGGCATACAAGTTAGCTCTTTAAGATGTCTCAGTTACATAATATGTTTCATGTGTGCATGTTAAGAAGATACAGATCTGATCCAACACATGTGTTACCGGCTCAAGATATTGAGGTTGCTACTAATCTAAGCTATGTTGAATAGCCAGTGCAGATAGTGGGTTACAAGACAAAGTAGCTGAGAAACAGAGTAATTCCATTAGTGAAAGTCCTTCTGGAGAAATCACGCGACTAAGGAAGCAATTTGGAAAACGGAGGATCATATGAGGAAACAATATCCCTACCTATTCAAACCATCAGGAAATAATTTCGAGGACAAAATTTCTTTTAGGATGGAAGAATTGTAACATCCTACTACTAAGGATAAGGTTAAAATAGTGTTTATAATAGGTCATTGAGAAATTAGGAAGTATAATTTATACTTATGCATAATGGGCATACATATACACGAAAATATTGATTTTTGCACATTAATATGGTTGTACATGCATTCATTGACATTTTTCAGTTTTAATGTGATTAAAAATGTGAATTGTGGATTATTTGTCTTGAAAATTGAATTGATGTGTATTAGAATTAATTTTGCATTTTTGGTGACATTTTGGATATTTTAAAAATTTATGAAAATTTGGAGTATTTTTGGACTAGGAAAAATCTTTAGTGGCAAGACTAATTGAGATATGGAAAATTAGTATGACTAAGCTCAAAATTGAGTAACATTTGGTATAGTTAAATGAGTGACAATTGAATTAGGAAGTAGCTGACAATTGGACTAATTATGGAGTGCCAAATAGACCAATTATTATGTGACATGTGGACAAATCTTAGAATGACAAGTTGATTGATTAGTAGGGGACAAATAGCAACCTAATATGTGGACTAGTGGCAGCTGATTAGTTAGGCAAATGTATTACATGCATTAAGACACATGGTGAGTTTAAAAGTTTACACCTAGCATGATGATGGAGTAAATTCTAGCAGCAATGTTTCTGCTGTTTCCCTCACTTTTCTCCATCAAAATTGCTCCAAATTTTCTCTGTATTTTGTTCTTAACCCTAGCTCCAGTTCTGCATAAAAATCACACCTAAATCCTTCACCAAATTGCCAAGAAAACTAGTTGATTATGATCTTCATATTGTTGTCCGAAAATCACCTTGCTTTCATCATACGTTTGTGTTGATTTTGCTTACATGGAGACTTGTTTTAATCTGAAGTTTTATGTTGGATTGGAAGCCTAATAGGTAAGTAACAATCTGAGTTTTATGGCATGTCGAATGATATAAGAATGATGCTTGAATTGGAATGAAATGCATGTGATATTGGTGAAGATATATGCTGGAAAACGGTACAAGAACTTGGAAGATTTTCTATTTTGTTTTTGGTTTATGAAAAATGTGAGATATAGATTGATTTATAGATGAATTAGGTCTGATTTGAAGTATAATGAAGGTGGATTTATGCCAAAGAAAGATGTTAATTTGATGTTCTTGAATTGGGAAAGAACTAGGACTATATGCATAATAATGTAAAAGTTTCTCGATTGATACTTTGTGAGCTATTAAGTGTATAATGTTGAACTGGAATAAGAGCTGTTATTAATGAGGAATTGGAGTATGATTCATGCCTAATAGAGGTATAATTGATGAACTATAAAGAGGTTGTTTGACCTTGGTATAAAGTGTAAAACAATCTGGAAAAAAATGAAAGAAGAATTGCTGGAATATATTAGCTGTAGTGTTTTCACTAAACATGCTTCGGTATGTTGATTACATCTTGATCTATAGATTTCCAAATGAGTTAATTATTAAGTAGATACATAGGGATACAACTTTCTTGAAGAATTCGAATTTTAGTCCTGTCTTTAAGAATTTCAAATTTTGGCATGAAAGTGAGTCTTGGCTTAGGCTGTAGCACTCCCAGGTACAGAAATCATGTCCTATGGTTAACGAATAAACTGTATTGATTAGGCTAAATCAGACAAAGGTGTCTTCATAAAAGTTGTATCTTATTCTCTTATCTTTCAATTGGTATAAAGTTTGTAACTTTTAGTTATTGAAATTGAGATATATGAGTTATACAACTGGACAGCATGATTATGCACTAACTTAATTTCAAATGTACTTAGTCTACAATATTTTGAGCATAACTCATACAATACTGAACCAAATTGAATGATCTTAGAGTCATTAGAAACTTAAGGCATAGAGGAACAATTTTCTATAAGAAATTGTTAAAAAAGTACACCATTTCCCTAAAGATAATAATCATGCAAAGTGGACCTAAAAGTATTTTTAGACAAATCTGGACTGATCAATTGAGTATTGATATATGAATAACTAATGTGACGAGAATAATAACAAGGAACCTGGAATTGTCATGATCATGCATTGTACATATTTCATATACAGAGATGTGCACAACTGAATACTTATATCATTGTGCAAAATTGTGATATATGTAAATGTGTTTTGCATGATATAGAGGATCATTTAGAGCACCATCATCCAGACAATGCTGGGACTTCAAGGCAATAGCTTGCTTGAGCGATTGGTGAGTAACTTAAGATGGTCTCACCTTGATTTTTTTGTTTATTACTGACACTACAAGAGCTAAGATATTTAGCGACAATTTTCTTGTGACTAACTGTTGTTTTTTCACAAATACGAGGTTTTTTGTGATAAGAAAATTGGTTGACGCTATTGTTTAGGTTATTTGTGATGATTTATACTTTTATCACTAATATAATAGTAATTGTGGCAATTTAGTTTCTTTCATAATTACATTGTCACTATTTATATATTAATAGTGTTAAAATTTATTTGGTCACTAAGTTTTGTTACTAAAAGCTTATGAAATTTGACACCATAATAATTTCGGTGGGATTTAATTGTAATTGTGACAAAACATATGTTGGTAACTATTATTTTCTTTTTGTTATGACAAAACATAGTATAGTCATTAATATGTTTTTCCCGTGGTGACGAAACATTGTATCGTCACACAAGATTTTGACTGTTGTGACAAAATATTTTGTCAATAAATATTTAATTAATTAGTGTCTACTACATATTGTCACAATAATCAGACTATAACTATGGTCACTAATATTCATAATTTAGTGACACTTTTTTTGTGACTAATTATTTTTGTCATCACAAATACAAGTGTTTTTAATGACTAGACAATTGATTGCCACTATTGTTTGACTTATCTGTGATGATTTATATGTTTGTCACTAGTACAATAGTAATTGTGGCAATAGTATCTTTCACAATTAAATTGTCATTATTATTATATTAATAGTTTTAACCGCCAAATTTTTATCACTAAGTTTTGTCACTAAAATCTATGACATTTAGCACCAAAATAATTTTGGCATGAATTAATTGTAATTGTGACACAACGTATATTGGTAACTAATATTTTTTATTTGTTGTGACAAACCATAGTGTGGTCACTACTATGTTTTTTCTGTGGTGACAAAACATCATAATGTCACACAATATTTTGACTGTTGTGACAAAATATTTTGTCAATAAATATTTAATTAATTAGTGTCTACTACATATTATCACAATAATCGGACTATAACTATGGTCACTAATATTCGTACTTTTAGTGAAATTTTTTTTGTGACTAACTATTTTTTATCACAAATACAAGTTTTTTTAGTGACTAGACAATTGATTGAAACTATTGTTTGAATTATCTGTGATGATTTATATGTTTGTCACTAGTACAATAGTAATTGTGGCAATTTAGTATCTTTCACAATTAAATTATCATTATTAATATATTAATAGTTTATCACTAAAAGCCTATGACATTTGGCGACAAAATAATTTTGAAGAAATTAATTGTAATTGTGACAAAAAAATATGTTGGTAACAATATTTTCTATTTTTTTGTGACAAAACATAGAGTGGTCACCTTTTTTGTGGTGATGAAACAATTTATCGTAACACAATATTTTTACTATTGTGACAAAACATTTTGTCAATAAATATCAATTAATTAGTGTCTACTACATATTGCCACAAAAATTGAACTATAATTATAGTCATTACTATTCGTAATTTAGTAACAATTTTTTGTGACTAATTATTTTTGTCATCATAATATGAGTTTTTTTAGTGACAAGACAATTAAATGTTTTTAGTGACAATTTTTTTCAAAGTATACATAACTTTGAAATTTCATCAAAAAATTAAAAAATTAAATGTTTAAATATAATAAAAATCTTCTTACAATATATTAACAAAAGTCTTAACCTATTGAAAATTAAAAATAAAATTCTTGTCAATACTCAATCATTGTCATCATCACCTTCCTCATCTTCACTTACTGAATTTGTTTCATCATTATCCATAAAAGTATCTTCATCACAATCAATTTTGTCATCTTCTCCATCACTCATAGTATCAATATTTAACGAATTTCCTTCGACAGTTGTAGCATATTATCTGTTCACTTGATGGGACAATTAATAGGTTTCTGGTCCACGCTTTTGTTCATTCCCACCTCTACGCTATTCACGCATCTCTGCCTGCCATTCTCTCTTTACGCACACACGCCTGTTCTCTCTTCAAACAATATTAGGTATTTATTTAGATTAATAGAAAATATTTAATAATTCAAAATAAATAAATGAAAATATTTAATAATTCAAAATAAATAAATATAGAAATTTATTGATTTTATAAGACAAATTATAAGTTTACGTTTTTATTAAACATTAATAATAAAAGAAAAGATAAAGTTTTTAATAAATTAAAACTTCTTATATTTATCTTTCACAAGTCACAATATATTATTAATGAAATTTGATTATTTTACAATTAAATATCTAACATTTTTATAAGAAGCAAAATCGCAAGGTTATTATATGCTATCTTTTTTAAAGGGAAAAATTTATGAATTGAATTTGATATTGATGCATGTGTAATGAATTCCAGATATGAAATATCCGAGGAGTTTTAATGCATGATTAAAACATTGAAATTGCTACTTGTATCTGAATGAGATTAACTACATGGTTGTTAGCTTGAATGTTCATGCCAAACCTAGTCCGATGATTATTGTGAACAAGAACATGAATGCAAATGTAATTGATCAAATGTGATATTGAAGTGTTCCTTGGATGCGAATTTGATGAAATATGTGTTACTCAACATGTTTTTGTTTAATGGCGGACTAAGGCCTGATGATATATGTATATGGGACTAAAAATGTGATTGAATGGGAATGATTGAAAATATAATTGATAGAATATGAACGGGAAGCCTTTCATACATGAATGCATGATTAGATAATGATAGTTGTGACATGAGTAGCCATCGAAAATGAGCGAAAAGCTCCGAAATATGGTATAGAGCCAAAGGCTCGATATGTATAATGAGCCCTATATCTGTAATGGATAAGGGACAGTATCAGTGATCCCAGTATTCACAATAGATACGGGACAGTTTAGGCACTAAGTCACAACAATCTAATAATTGAATGTGGGTCATATGAACATTGCATATACATTTATTAAGCATAATTGACTGATTGAATTTTAATGAGAATATGTACTTAACTAGATTGGGATATATGCATTCTATGATATGTGGTGATAAATGGAAAATTGTGAATTATGTGCTTATATGATTTGATATGTAGTATTAACTGTGTGAACAATCAAGGATGGTTAGATGATTGAGTTTGCAAAACTCACTAAAATTGCAATGTTGATATTTCAAGTCCGAGAGAGGACATTAGAGATAGACAGACTCTATAAGAAGACTAATTTTTGTATTTTTGTCAAGAAATGGCTCAAAGGTCGGTCAAATGAGACTAAAGGATTAGTTAGTAGTTTATGTGCAATTCCTCTTTCAAGCAGTGTATTATGTATAGGGATTTGACATTGTATATATTCAGATAGTTTTGTAAAGCTACAATGTAAGTTTGGTTACCATAAATCACATACCGGAACACCCTATGGACATTCCAGTATATAATCTATAATAATGGCATGTTAAAGCAATCACATATCCAAATTAATCATGACATCAACTATTATACAGAAAAGTCACAAAATTTTAAAACCAACTGCCTTCGTTATTTCATTTCATAAAAACCAAACTTACATTGTGGCTTTACAAACCATCCGAATATATACAATGTCAAATCCCTATACAGAATACACTGCTTGAAAGAGGAATTGCACATAAATTACTAACTAATTCTTCAGTCTCAACCGATTGACCTTTGAGCCATTTATTGACAAAAATATAAGAATTAGTCTTCTCATAAATTCTATCTGTCTCTAATGTCCTCTCTCTGACCTGAAATATCAACATTGCAATTTTGGTGAGTTTTGCAAACTCAATAATGTAACCATCCTTGATGGTTCACCTTGTTCATACCACATATCAAATAATATAAGCACATAATTCACAATTTTCCATTTAGCACCACATATTATACACATATCCCAATCTTAGTTAAGTATATATCCACATTACAATTCAATCAGTCAATTACACTTAATAAGTGTATATGCAATGTTCATGTGACCCACATTCAATTATTACTATGACTAAGTGGCTAAATTGTCCGGTATCCATTGTGGATATTGGGATCATTGATACTATTTCTTACCTGTTGCGAATACAAGGTTCATTGTATATATCGAGCCTTTGGCTCTATACCACATTTCAGAGCTTTAAGCTCATTTTCGTTAGCTACTCATGTCACAACTATCATTAACTGGTCATGCATTTATGTATAAAATGCATCTCATTCATATTCAATCAATTATATTTTCAATCATTCCCATTCAATCACATTTTTAGTCCCATATACATATATCATTAGGCCCTAGTCTGGCATTAAAAAAGAACATGTTGAGTATCACATATTTCGCAAAATTCACATTTAAGAAACACTTCAATATCACATTTAATCAATTACATTTGCATTCATGTTTTTGTTCACAATAATCATTGGACTAGATCCGGCATGAACATTCAAGTTGAGAACCGTGTAGTCAATCTCATTTATATACAAAAAGCACTTCCAATGTTTTAATCATGCATCAAAACTCCTCAGACATTTCATGTATAGAATTCAGTACACAATTTAGTACAGATGCATAAATATCAAATTCAATTCAATAATCAATAAAACAATTCAAGGTGAGATTATCTTAAGTTACTCACCAATCGCTCCAGAAAGCTATTGCATTGAAGTCTCGGCAATGTCTGGATGATGGCGCTCTAAATGCTCCTTTATATCATTCAAAACACATTTACACATATCACAATTTTGCACAATGGTATAAGTATTCAGTTATGCATGTCTATGTATATGAAATATATACAATGCATGCTCATGACAATTTCGGGTTCCTTATCATTATTCTAGTCACATTAGTCATTCATATATCATTACTCAATTGATCAGTCCAGATTTGTCTAAAAACACTTTCTGGTCCACTTTGCATGATTATTGTCATCAGGAAAATGGGTTATTTATGTAACATTTTCTTTTAGAAAGTTGTTCCCCTGTGCCTTAAGTTTCTAATGACTTTGAGATCATTAAATTTGGTTCAGTATTGTATGAGTTATGCTCAAAATACTGTAGACTAAGTACATTTGAAATTTAGTTAGTGCATGATCATGCTGTCCAGTTGTACAACTCATATCTCTCAATTACAATATCTAAAAATTAAATATTTATACCAATTGAAAGATAAGAGATTAAGCTACAACTTTTGTGAAGATACCTTTATTTGATTTAGCCTAAATTAATACAGTTTATTCGTTAACAGCAGGACATGATTTCTGTCCCTGGGAGTGCTACAGCCTAAGACAAGACTCACATTCATGCCAAAATTTTAAATTCTTAAAGACAGAAATAAAATTCGACTTCTTCAAGAAAGTTGTATCCATATGTATCTAATTTAATTTGAATTAAAAATCAATGCATTTGGAAATCTACAGATCAAGATATAAGCAAAATACCTAAGCATGTTTAGTGAAAACACTACAGCTAACGTATTCCAGCAATTCTTCTTTCATTCTTTTCCAGATTGTTTTACACTTTATACCAAGGTTAAATAGCCTCTTTATAGTTCATCAATTATACCTCTATTAGTCCTGAATCATACTCCAATTCTTCATCAATAACAACTCTTATTCCAGTTAAACATTATTCACTTAACAGCTCATAAAGTATCAAACTAGAAACTTTTACATTATTATGCATATTCAAATTAACATCTTTCTTTGGCATAAATCCACCTTCATTATACTTAAAATCAGACCTAAGTCATCCATATATCAATCTATATCCCACGGTTTTCATAAACCAAAAACAAAACAGAAAAACTTCCAAGTTCATGTACCATCTTCACCAATATCACATGCATTTCATTCCAATTCAAGCATCATTCTTTTATCATTTGACATGCCATAAACTCAAATTGTTACTTACCTATTATGCTTCCAATCCAACAGAAAACTTCAGATTAAACCAGTCTCCATGCCAGCAAAATCAACACAAGCTTATGGTGAAAGCAAGGAGATTTTCAGGCAATAATTTGAAGATCATAATCAACTAGTTTTCTTGGCAATTTGGTGAAGGATTTAGGTGTGATTTTTGTTCAGAACTTTAGCTAGGGTTAAGAACAAAATACATAGAAAATTTAGAGCAATTTCAGTGGAGAAAGGTCAGGAAAATAGCAAAAACATTACTACTGGAATTTGCTCCATCATCATGCTAGGTGTCAACTTTTAAACTCACCACGTGTCTTAAGGCATGTAATACATTTGCCTAATTAATCAGATACCACTAGTCCGTATATTAGGTTGCCATTTTTTCCCTACTAAATCAGTCCACATGTCATTCCAAGATTGATCCATATATCACATAATAATTGGTCCATTTTTCACTCCATAATTAGTCCATTTGTCAATTAATTCCTAATTCAGTATTCACTCATTTAACTATGCCAAATGTCACTCAATTTTGAGCTTAGTCATCCTAATTTTCCATGTCTCAATTAGTCTTGACACTAAGAACTTTTTCTAATCCAAAAATACCCCAAATTTTCATAAATTTTTGAAATTTATAAAATGTCACCCAAAATGCGAAATTAATTCTAATACACACCAATTCAATTTTCAAGACAAATAATCTACAATTCACATTTTTAATCACATTAAAAATTACTTATACCTAGAAAATGTCAATGAATACATGTATAACCATATTAATGTGCAAAAATCAATATTCTCGTGTTTGTGTATGCCACATTAAGCATAAGTATGAATTATGTTTCCTAATTTCTCAATGACCTCTTATAAGCACTATTTTAACCTTATCCTAAATAACAGGATTTTACTACTCTCCTCTTACAAAAGAAATTTCATCCTCAAAATTCTTACTTGATGGTTCAAATAGGTAAGGATATTGTTTCCTCATATGATCCTCCATTTCCTAAGTTGCTTCCTCAGTCGAGTGATTTCTCCAAAGGACTTTCACCAATAGAATTACTCTGTTTCTCAGCTACTTTGTCTTGTAACCCACTATCTGTACTGGCTCTTCAACATAGCTTAAACTCCTAGCAACCTCATATTTTGAGCCGATAACATATGTGTTGATCAAATCTGTATCTTCTTAACATGTTAATATGAAACACATTATGCAGCTGAGACATCTCATTAGGGAAAGCTAACTTATATGCCAAAGGTCTTATCCTCTCAAGGATTTCATAAGGACCAATGTACCTAAGGCTCAACTTGCCCTTTTTACCAAACCTCAGCACTCCTTGCCAAGGCAACACTCTCAAAAACACTTTGTCTCCCACATTGTATTCCATATCCCTTCTGAGTTGGTCTACATAGCTCTTCTGTCTATCCTGAGCTGCTTTTACTCGACTTCTGATCAATTTCACCTTATCCACAGTGTTTTTTATCAGTTCCAGACCTTCAATCATTCTCAAACCCTCTTCATCCCAATATAGAGGCGATCGACACTTCCTACCATACCAATGATTGTTATATGTGAACTCAATCAATGCTATGTATTGATCCTATGCTCTTTGAAACTCCAATACACATACTCTGAGCATATCCTCAATAGTCTAGATTGTTCTCTCACTCTGTCTATCTGTTTGAGGATGAAATGTAGTACTGAAGTTCAACTTTATACCTAAAGTTGACTGCAAACTATTCCAAAATCTCGAAGTAAATCTAGGATCTATGTCTGATATAATGGAAACTGGAATCCCATGCAATCTAACCACTTCATACACATACCTCTGAGCTAACTGGTCTAGTGAGTTATTCTCTCTCACTGGTAAGAAATGGGCCTACTTAGTTAATCGATCCACTACAACCCATATAGCATCATTTTGCCTCAGAGTCTTAGGCAAACCCATAATAAAATCCATAGTGATTGGTTCCTATTTCCACTTCGGAATAGGCACCGAATATAGCTTCTCAACTGGAGCCTGACGCTTACCTTTAACCTCCTGGCATGTTATACATTCAGAAACAAAATCTGCTACTTGCTTTTTCATTCCAGGCCACTAGAAATGTTGTTTCAGTGTGTTATACATCTTGGTGGTACTAGGATGTATAACATAAAGGGCCATATGAGCTTCCTCTAAGATTTCCTTCCTCAGATCTTCCACATTAGGCACACATAATCTCTGTTTTAACCATAATGTTTCGTCCCTCAATTCAAATTCAGACTTTGGATTCATCTTAACTTTCTCCATCAGTTTCACCATGTTAGATTCCTTGTTCTAAACCCTTCTTATTCTATTATGTAACATTGGCCTCAGTTTCAATGTGACTATTAATGCCTCATTATGCTCAAGATTCAACTCCACATTCAAAGCTCTCAATTGAATCAAGTTTGATAACCTCGATAACTGAATCTGAGCTACACTGATATTCGACTTTTTTGCTCAAAGCATCAGCCACCACATTGGTTTTCCCGAGTGATATTCAATTGTACAGTCATAATCTTTCAATAACTCCACCCATCTCCTCCATCTCATGTTCAGTTCTTATGACTTAAAATACCTCAAACTCCTGTGATCAGTGTATATCTGGAATGTCTCTCCATATAGATAATGTCTCTGTATCTTTAGAGCAAAAAAAAACTAAGGCTAGCTTTAGATCATGTACTAGATATTTAATCTCGTAAGACCTTATTTGTCTCGATTCATAGGCTATCACTTTGTCATTCTACATCAATACACATATCAATTCTTGATACGAAGCATCACTGTATACTACATATCCACCAGTTCCTGATGATATAGCTAACACCGTTGCAGTAGTCAACCAATGTTTCAACTCCTTAAAGCTCCTCTAACAATCATCATCCCATCTGAATGCTACATGCTTCCTCAGAAGTTTATTCAGAAGGGCCGAAATCAAAGAAAACCCCTCTACAAACATCTGGTAATATCCAGCTAATCCTAGGAAGCTTCGGATTTTTGATACATTCCTCAGAGCTTCCTAATTTATCACTGCCTCTATCTTTGTTGGATCTACTTGTATGCCTTGTCCAGATAATATATGACCCAAAAATACTACTTGGTCTAGCCAGAATTCGCACTTACTGAATTTAGCATACAGTTATTTCTCCCTCATAATCTGTAAAATCACTCTCAGATGCTCATCATGTTCTTCTCTACTCTTTGAATACACAAGTATGTCATCAACGAACACAATTACAAATCTATCTAGATAGGGCTAAAACACCTTATTCATCAAGGCCAAAAATGCAGCTGGGGCATTAGTTAACCTGAACGGCGTTACTAAAAACTCGAAATGCCCACACTTGCTTATGAATGTACTCTTCGGTACATTAGCCTCTGCTATCTTCAACTGATAATACCCAGATCTCAAATCTAACTTGGTAAAGACCTAAACTCCTTGCAATTGATCAAATAAGTCATCAATTCTGGATAACGGGTACTTGTTCTTTACTGTGACCCGATTCAGCTGCCTATAGTCAATGCACAGTCCCAGGGTTCCATCTTTCTTCTTTACAAATAAAACTGTAGCTCCCCAAGGTGAAATACTGGGTCTCATAAAACCTTTTTCCAGCAACTCCTATAGTTGAGCCTTCAACTCCTTTAGTTCCATAGGTGTCATCCTATATGGAGGAATAGATATAGGAGAAGCACTTGGAACTAAGTCAATTGTAAACTCTGTTTCCCGATCTGGAGGTAAACTAGGTAACTCTGCAGGAAACATAGACAGGAATTTCTTAACCACAGGAATGTCCTATATTTGCTGCTCAGCTCTAGTATCAATAATGTGGGCTAGATAAGCCTAACATCCACCTTGCATTAACCTCAAGGCACTCATAAATAAGATCAGCCTCGTTGGTACTGCTTGACTAATACCTCTGAAAACTGCTCTCGGCTGATTAGGAGATTCCAATACCACCTCTTTACTGTTGTAATTCATGATAGCCCTATGAGCAACAAGTCAATCCATGCCTAGAATGACATCTATGTCCCTTAACTGTAATATAATCAAGTCTGCTTCCAATTCTACTTGATCAAATCGAATCAAACACCTCTTGCAGACTTCCCCAATCACGGTGGTACTACATATCGGTGTACTCACCTCTAATCCACATTTCAATTGCTCTCTATCACAATACAACTTACATGCCAGATGCGGTGCAATAAATGAATGCGTAGATCCAGGATGTAGTAATGCAAATGCTTCATAATCAAAGATAAGCAACACACCTGCAATGACATCCGGAGAGTCCTGAGCCTCTTGTCTGGTCAAAGCATATACTCAGGCCTGAGATTGGGGTCTGTTGCTTCGAACCTCAATCTTAACAGAAGGACTTCCAGAACTCACTCTGCCTCTGCCTCGGCCTCTCTGTCCAACCCCACTAGCTCGACTTGGCTAAACAATAGTCTCACTCACTGATCCCTCTCTTATACTAGACTGGGCTCTAATTGTAGCAAGACAATCCTTAACTTGATGATCAAATGAACTGCATCTAAAACAAGCTTCAGACAATCTCCAGTACTCACCATTATGCTTCTTCCGACAGTTCTCACAATTGGGTATCTAACTCAACATTGCACCTCTTCCACTGCCAGACTATACAAAACTACCCTCTATTTGAACCCCAATTGTCTTGATCCAACTAGTGGTCGAAATGGTCTATTCTGGCGTTTACTGAACTTTTTGCTAAAACCGCCCTGAAATTCATTGGGCCTCTTTTGTCTAAACTTTGATCTCTGCTCAGACTGACTGTCCCTCAACAATTGCTCTATTTAGATCGAGGTTGTTTTGAGCTCAGTGAAATTGCTTAAGTTCGTAAGAGCTAGCCTTATCCGAATCTCCAAGCTCAACCTATCTTCAAATCTCCTGCACTTGTCTTCCTCAGTAGGAATCAAGGCAGTCGCATAACCCATCAGTTTATTAAATCTGATCTTATAATCTGCTACTGACATTCTGCCCTATTTCAGATTTATAAATTCCTTCATCTTTCTGTCTAGGTAGATTTTGGGCATGTAATTTTTCCTGAAGGCCCTTAGAAAGTCTTCCTAATTCATATTGCAAGGCCTGGTGGTACTGCCTGGAACAATCTTCCACCATTGATATGTTGAAACTTACAGTAGTAAGATGCATAATCAAATCTCTCATCAGCCTCACAGTCCATCTGATCAAATACTCGCTTAGTCCTTTCTAACCATCCCTCGGCCTCTAGAGGGTCTGTACTTTAGTAGAAGTCCACAGCCCCTTTCTTTCGTTGCTTGTAGTACCTCCTATCCCTTCTCTCGAGACCTCTTGGAGCCATTCCCTCATGTCGAGGCACAAAATACTCTCTACTGGCTCTTTTCAATCCTAAGTTAGCTGAGTATCCTTCCTAATCATCCATGTTGGATGACCTATTATAAACAATGACTCTAATTATCATCTGCATTTCTCATTATATTTCATATTTAACATTTCTATATGTCCCTATGGATGCCAACCATGCTCTAATACCAAAATGTAACACCCCAACCATAAATCACATACCGGAACACCCTATGGACATTCCAGTATATAATCTATAATAATGGCATGTTAGAGCAATCACATATCCAAATTAATCATGGCATCAACGATTATACAAAAAAGTCACCAAATTTTAAAACCAACTGCATTCCTCATTTCATTTCATAAAAACCAAACTTACATTGTAGCTTTACAAAACAATCCGAAAATATATAATGTCAAATCCCTATATATAATACACTGCTTAAAAGAGGAATTGTACATAACCTACTAACTAATCTTTCAGTCTCAGCTGACCGACCTTTGAGCCATTTCTTGACAAAAATATCAGAATTTGTCTTCTTGTAGAGTCTGTCTGTCTCTAATGTCCTCTCTCGGAGCTGAAATATCAATGTTGCAATTTTGGTGAGTTTTGCGAACTCAATGATGTAACCATCCTTCATGGTTCACCAGTTCATACCATATATCAAATCATATAAGCATATAATTCACAATTTTCCATTTAGCACCATATATCATAGAATGCAGATATACCAATCTTAGTTAAGTACATATTCACATTACAATTCAATCAGTCAATTACACTTAATAAGTGTATATACATTCATGTGACCCACATTCAATTATTACATTGTTGTGATTGAGTGCCTAAACTATCCCATATCTATTGTAGATACTGGGCTCATTAATATTTTCCCTTATCCACTGCGAATATAAGGCTCACTATATATATCGAGCCTTTGGCTCTATACCACTTTTTGGAGCTGTAAGCTCATTTTCGATGACTACTCATGTCACAACTATCATTATCTGATCAAGCATTCATCTATGAAATGCATCTCATTCATATTCAATCAATTATATTTTCAATCATTCCCATTTTCAATCCCATTCCCATTCAATCACATTTAGTCCCATATACATATATCATTAAGCCTTAGTTCGGCATTAAAAAAAACATGTTGAGTAACACATATTCCACCAAATTCACATTTAAGGAATACTTCAATATCACATTTGATCAATTACATTTGCATTCATGTTCTTGTTCACAATAATCATCGGGCTACGTCTGGCATGAACATTCAAGTTGAGAACCATGTGGTCAATCTCATTCACATACAAGTAACACTTCCAATGTTATAATCATGCAGCAACACTCCTCTAAAATTTCATGTCCGGAATTCAATACACAATTCAGTACACATGCATCAATATCAAATTCAATTCGGTAATAAAAAAAATAAGTCAAGGTAAGACCATCTTAGGTTACTCACCAATCGCTCCAGAAAGTTGTTGCCTTGAAGTCCCGGCAATGTCTGGATGATGGCACTCTAAATGCTCCTCTATATCATGCAAAACACATTTACACATATCACAATTTTGCACAATGGTATAAGTATTCAGTTATGCACATCTATGTATATGAAATATGTACAATGCATGTTCATAACAATTCTGAGTTCCTTATCATTATTCTAGTCACATTAGTCATTCATATATCAATTCTCAATTGATTAGTCCAGATTTGTTTAAAAACACTTTCGGGTCTATTTTGCATGATCATTATCATTAGGAAAATGGTGCATTTATGTAACACTTTCTTCTAGGCAATTGTTCCCCTATGCCATAAATTTCTAATGACTCTAAGATCATTCAATTTGGTTAAGTATTGTATGAGTTATGTTCAAAATACTATAGACTAAGTACATTTCAAATTTAGTTAGTGCATGATCATACTGTCTAGTTGTACAACTCATATCTCTCAATTCCAATATCTAAAAGTTAAAAACTTTATACCAATTGAAAGATAAGAAAATAAACTATAACTTTTGTGCAGACATCTTTATCTGATTTAGCCTAAATCAATACAGTTTATTCATTAACAATAGGATATGATTTTTGTCCTTGGGAGAGCTACAGCCTAAGCCAAGACTCACTTTCATGCCAAATTTTGAAATTTTTAGAGACAGAAATAAAATTCGATTTCTTCAAGAAAGTTTTATTCATATGTATCTACTTTAATTTGAATTGAGAATCAACACATTTGGAAATCTACAGATAAAGATATAGTCAAAATATCGAAGAATGTTCAGTGAAAACACTATAGTTAACATATTCCAACAATTCTTCTTTCTTTCTTTTTCAGATCGTTTTACACTTTATGCCAAGGTTAAACAGCCTTTTTATAGTTCATCAATTATACCTCTATTAGGCCTGAATGATACTCTAATTCCTCATCAATAACAATTCCTCATCAATAACATCACTTATTCCAGCACAAAGTATCAAACCAGAAAATTTTACATTGTTATGCATATAGTCCTAGTTCTTTCCCAATTCAAGAACATCAAATTAACATCTTTCTTTAGCATAAATCCACCTTCATTATACTTCAAATCAGACCTAATTCGTCCACTACAATAAAATATAGATTTTAATGACACAAAAGGTGGAGTTTTTGAAAGCTTTTTATGGGCATGTTTGGATAACAGCTAATTAGCCAATTTTTGGTTGATTGACTAAAAATGAGCAATTTGACTTCACCAATCAGTCAATTGTTGTGTTTGGTTATTGGATGATTGGGTTGGCTTATTCAACCCAACCAGCCAAAATTAAAAAGCTACTAAGAGGCAGCGTTTTAAGGAGTCAGCTGTTTATTTTTTCTTATAATGCCAATTTTGTCCTTAAATTTTTTACCAACGTTTACACCTCTAGTGAGAGAAAGAGAGCCACTGCTTTCACTTGGCTTCTTTCTTTGGTCTACTTCTTCGTTTCACTGTTCTCTTTGCCTCAATAGAAACAGAAGCTTTAGAATACACAAAACAGTTTGGTCTTCTATCTACATTACTTTTTTGGGTTCAAAATTAAATATCAATTAATAATAAAATTAATATATTTTAAACTTTTATTTGTTAAATAAGTACTATGATATTATGACATAAATTGAATTGTTATAAAATTTTATTTTAAATGATGATGTTCATTTCTTTTGCTCTATTTAAATTGAATTATTAAACTTCATTTATATTGTTATATTTTATGTTTGGATGTATCATCATGATTATTATTATTATTGTTGTTGTTAATGTTATTGTTATTGTTATTGTTGTTGTTGTTGTTATTATTATTATTATTATTATTATTATTATTATTATTATTATTATTATTATTATT
>JANZXR010364262.1:0-20014 GCA_027575705.1 Erythroxylum echinodendron
ACATGATACATGTATGGATATGCTATGTTATTGAGAATGATGTTAACGAATGGGTCATGCCGAAATTTCATTAGAACGTAGAAAAGGTAGGATTACTACGGGTTTTGGTGGCATTAAACCTACCCATTCTCTAGTGCCAACACGGTCCAGAAGGCGGGTCGTGTCAATGAGATAGGAGACCTAGTTCTTAGACAGGACTAAAGGACCTTTTTGGATTTTGTTATGGCTTAGAGGTCTGTCAGTTGGCTCCAGAAGTGTTGTGTTTTGTTCTTTTTTTGTTTTGTTAAAACCTGTATAAGGTTATGTAAGTAATTTTCTAAAGGAAATAGTGTAAATTTTGTGGATTCAAACAATGAATGGTTTTAAAATTTTGCTGACTTTTAAATGATGTTAGTTGATGCCATGTGTAAGTTGGAATTGTTTTGCTCTAACATACTAATATCATAGATTATGTTCCTGAATGTTTTGCAGAGAGCCTACTAAAACATTATGAAGACAACCGACAGAACGGTACACTTACCGAAGGGAATCATTAAGAATATACAAATACAGATTGACAAATTCTTTTTTTGGCGGACTTCTACATCAGGATATTGGAGAAAACAAGGAAACCCTGATGATGCTTAGGTGAGCATTTCTGGTTATTGCTCGTTCAATTATTGATGTTGATGGGGGGTGAATTAATACTAAGAGTAGGATAGGAGCAGTTAACATTCAAGGTATTGAAGAAAAGTTATCGCACTCCTTCACCACCAACAGCCATTAAAGAACTTGAATGCCAAGGTGGATGGAAAGATGATGAGTACCCTAGAAATGCATGTAGGAAGAAACGATCACGTAGGAGAAGACGTAGGAAGCAAAATAAAAAGGATGGTGGAGTCCATACTGTTAAGTCAAGAAGACTTCACTTCTTCTATTGATTTTGATGATAGTCAAATAATAATAATAAAAGAAGTGTGTGAACTATTTTGATAAGTTTGTTAAGTACGTAGATAAATGTAAGTAGCACAAATCATCAAATCAAGATGGTATTTAAAAGCTAACTAAGACAAAGTGTAAGACGGACCAGATGAAGTCATATGTCTAAGGCGAAGTCATAAGACGAAGCGAAGACATAAGACATAATACAAAGCATACAAATCAAATCAAGATGATATAATTGAAGAATAATCTACAACGTCAGTTAGATAGTTAGTTGGAGTTAGTTATAGGACTCAACTAATAACTGATCTCTGAAGATTCTACAAGTAGTTTTCACAAGAAGACCGTTGGAGAATTTGACTATAAATATCAGTTGTAGTAATAGATAAAAAAAACTTTCAACTTTCAACTTTTAACTCTCAACTCTTTACTTACACGAAATAATTCTATGATCAAATAAGTATATTGTAAAAATATCCTGAGTGAAAAGAAGGAAGAAGAGAGATCAAGAACACCTGTAATATGAGTTTAAAAAACTCAAACAATATCTTTTCAAGTGCAAGGGAAGGCTAGAGCCTAAAGAGGCTAAGGTAATAGATAAATAATACTTTGTGAAAGAGACCTAAAGACGCTCTGGAAGTGAGAAATAATACTTGTAAAGTTGCAAGAGATAGTGAAATCTCAGATAAACTTTAAGGACTGGACGTAGCTAAAAAGTTATGGATGAACTAGTATAAATTGTGGTGTCATATTCTCTAACCTTATTTCTTTAATTTCTTGTTGTTAGAAGAATAGATACTATTTCTGCTGTTGCATTACTCAAACTGCATTGTTTTGTAATCCTATGAATCTTTCAAGAAAATCAAGAAGTTCTTTAAAGATTACTATCTTAGATGATTTAACACAATTTAACCCCCTTTTGTGTATTTTACATATTATATGTGATTTCTATAATAACAAGTGATTTACTTCAGTTGGTATGAGAGCGAAGTTTCTAAGAAACATTGTTACAAAATGAGGATAAAAATCTATGGCTGAATCACATATTTTTATAGCTGAAGGTGCCTAAGTCATAAGACCTCCTGCATTTAATGGTGAAGAATATCATTATTGGAAGGACAGAATACGACTCTTTATAGAATCCATACACATTGATCTTTGGGATATCATTGAAAGTGGTGCATATATTCCAACAGAATATAAAAGGAAAAGCATCTCTTGTGACCAATGGTTAGCTGATCAGAAAGCTCGTGTTCAATTAAATTCAAAAGCCAAGTTCTTTGTAAATTGTGCTCTAAGAAAAAGTGAATATGATAAGGTTCATGGATGCGAATCTACAAAGGAAATGTGGGGAACATTATCCATTACACATGAAGACACAAACCAGGTGAAAGAATCCAAGATTGGTATTCTTGTTCATCAATATGAGCTATTCAAGATGAAAGATGATGAGTCTATTGATCAAATGTTTCGACAATTCAAAACAATCATTAATGGACTGAGAGCTCTGGAGAGAATCTACGATAGTCAAGATCATGTCAGAAAGATCCTCAGAAGTCTTCCAAAAAACGGAGACCTAAAATAACAGCAATACAAGAGGCAAAAGATTTAAACAAGCTAAAGCTAGATGAATTGCTTGGTTCACTGAAAATCTATAATGTAGAGCTTGATGCAGAAGATAAACCCACAAGGGACAAATGTATTGCATATAGAAGCACGTCTTCAAAAGCATTAAAGCAAGAATGATGATGCCAGTGAATCTGATCAAGATTTAAGTGAAGATGAAGGCGAACTATCTTTCATTTCAAGAAAAATTAGAAGGATGTGGAAAAAGAAAACAAAGGGAAATATTAACTCCTCTTTAAAAAATATTAACAAAGACGATTCGAAGAATGAGAAAAGCTCTATTGTTTACTATGAGTGTAATAAACCTAGACATTACAAGTCTGAATGCCCCTTGCTTAAAAGAAAACAAAAGAAGAGTTAAGGAAACAAAAAAGGCATGATGGCAACATAGGATGATCTGAATTCGTCTATATCTCATTCCAACTCAGAATCATCAGAACACGCAAACATATGTTTGGTAGTTGAAGGTGAAAGTGATGATGAGGTAATCTCCAACTTTAATGGTCTTCAACATACCTATTTAGAAATGTTAGAAGATTCACATGCAATTATAAAACAATATAAATTGCGGAACAAGAAATTTGTTGAAAATTCTAAGAACACAAAAATCTTAGAAGAAGAAATCGTTAGCCTTAAGAAACAAGTAGATGATATGAAAAAGAAAGTAACTATAGATAGATCTGAGGAGACTAATCAGTTAAAACAAAGGATTAATATTCTTTCAACAGATTTATTAAAATTTACGTAGAGTACAAAAAGGATGAATGATATGATTGGAAGTTGTAGACATCCAGATGATAAAAGTGGTTTAGGTTTTTTTGGTAGAAATACGATTCATAATAGAAATGTTCTTTATAATAGGAATTTTGTTCCTAATAGAAAAAAAAAGAAACAATATTCTTATTATTATTCTAAGAATAATTATAAGACTAACCCCAAAGGACTCAAGAAAATATGGGTACCTAAGAAGGATATAATATATACTACAGATTTCTTTACTTGAAAGAAGCAACCACCATCAATGGTACTTAGACAGTGGTTACTTGCGACACATGATGGGCAAAAGGTCTATATTCCTAGACCACTAACATAAGCAAGGAGGATCAATAATTTTTGGAGACAACCAACAGGGCAAAATAATAGGGATCAGTAAATTTGGTAGAGAATCTTTTTTGTCTATTGATAATGTTCTGCTAGCTGATAGTTTAAAGAATAATCTAATCAGTATAAGTCAATTATGTGATTCTAGTTTTGAAGTATACTTTAATCAAAATTCCTATTTATTTTGAAACAAGGACAGGATCATATTCTTTTCTACCAAGAAATGAAACAATCCCTATAGAATTAACTTAGATGATTTAAAAAGCCAAAATATTTCATTTCTTATATCAAAAGATGATGAAAAACTGATTTGACACAAAAAGCTAGGTCATGTTAGTTTTAAACACATTTCCAAATTAGTTAGACATGATTTAGTAAGAGGTTTACCAAAGATAAGTTTTAACAAAGATTTCTTTTGTGAGAGTTGCCAGAAAGAAAAACAGGTTCAAACATCCTTTTTGTCTAAGAATATTGTAACTTCGTCTGGACCTCTAGAGCTATTATACATAGATTTGTTTAGTCCAACTAGAATAGTAAGTCTTAGTGCAAAGAAGCATGGTCTTGTAATTGTTAATGACTTTACTAGATTTTGTTGGATATTATTTTTATCTCATAAAGATGAATCTTTTAAATGTTTTAAAGTCTTATCCAAAAATTTACAAATGGAAGAGGAATTTCTATTGCTTGAATTAGTAGTGATCATGGTGGAGAATTTGAAAATGAAAAAGTGAAAATGTTTTGTGAAGAGAATAGAATTTTCCATAATTTCTCTACTCCTAGAACTCCTCAACAAAATGGAGTTGTAGAAAGAAAAAACAGGACGATTCAGGAAATGGCAAGGACTATGCTATGTGAAATGAATCTTCCTAAGTACTTCTGGGCAGAAGCTGTAAATTCAACTTGTTATGTTCAAAATAGAGCATTTCTGTTACCTATTTTAAATAAAACTCCATATGAGTAATGGAAGGGAAGAAAATCAAATATTTCTTACTTTCATCCTTTTGGATGTAAATGCACTATCTTGAATACAAAAGAAAATAGATAAATTCGATTCTAAGATCAATTCAGGAATTTTCTAGGTTATTATATTAAATATAAAGCTTATAGAGTTTATAATCTTGTTTCTAAATTTATTGAAAAATCTATGCATGTAAAGTTTTATGATGCTTCTCATCTAGATAAAAGAGATGAACCCGATGATGAAACTCTATCTGCTTCCTCAATTAGTGACCCAAACAAGTCACCATCAGACTATCCACATGATAAAGTAGTAGATCTCTCTGAGAATATTAGTTTAAGAAAAGAATGGAGTACAAATCTTCTTACCCAAAAAATCTAATTATAGTAGAAACATCAGAAGGAGTGAGAACTAGATCTAAGTTTAGGAGAGAGGCCAATGTAGCTTTTGTTTCTGAATTAGAATTTAAGAAAATTGATGAAGCTCTTCAAGATGAAGCTTGGATTTTAGCTATACAAGAGGAGTTAAATCAATTTACTAAGAATGAAGTCAATCTATAGACCCTAAACCATCCAATAAATCTATCATAGGATCTAGATGGGTATTCAAGAATAAACCAGAGGAATCAAGAAAGGTATCCTGTAACAAAGCTAGATTAGTAGCCTAAGGCTATAATTAACAAGAAGGAATAGACTACAATGAAACATATGCTCTTATAGCTAGATTAGAAGCTATTAGGATCTTACTTGCATATGTTTTTTTTCATGATATAAAACTATCTTAAATGGATATGAAAGTCTTTTTTTCTAAATGGTTTTATAGATGAAGAAGTTTATGTAAAAGGACCCCCTGGTTTTGAAGACACTGATAAACCAGATTATATGTATAAACTTCATAAAGCTTTATATGGATTGAAACAATCACCTCGTACTTGGTATGATCATCTTAGTTCTTTTTTGATTAAGAATGACTTTATTAGAGGTCAAGTTGATAAAACTTTATTTCAGAAATGTATTAAAAATGATTTTATTATTATGCAAATATATGTGGACGATATCATTTTTGGTGCAACTTCTAAAAAGTTATGTTCAAATTTTGAAATTCTTATGAAAAGTGAATTTGAAATAAGTATAATGGGTGAATTAAAGTTCTTTCTTGGTTTGCATATTACGCAGAATGAAGAAAGATCTTTATTCATCAACAAAAGTATATCAAAGAACTTTTAGTCAAATATAAAATGGAAAACTTTAAACCAATGTCAACTCCTATGCATCCTTCAATCGTCTTATCTAAGGATGAAGCTAGTAAGAAGATTGATCAAACTCTTTTTAGAGGAATTATTAGTTCTTTGCTTCACCTAACTGCAAGCAGACCTGATATGATGTTTAGTGATTGTTTGTGTACAAGATTTCAAGCAAATCTTAGAGAATCTCATTATATTGCTTCTAAAAGAATATTGAGACACTTGGTAGGTACTACTGATCTTTGCTTAATGTATGAGAAAGGTAAGGATTTCTGGTTAATTGACTATTGTGATGCTGATTATGCTGGAGATAAGATTGATAGAAGGAGTATAAGTGGAGGTTGTCACTTTCTTGGTCATAATCTAATTTCTTGGTCAAGCAAGAGGCAAAGTTTAATTGCTCTATCCACTGTAGAAGTTGAACACATGTCAGTTGTAAGTTGTTGTTCAAAAATATTATGGATAAAATATCAGTTAGAGGACTATTCTATCCAAGAAGATCAAATTCTAATCTTGTGTGACAACATAAGTGCTATCAATCTCTCAAAGAATCCAATACAACACTCAAGGGCAAA
The DNA here is from genome assembly GCA_027575705.1 of Erythroxylum echinodendron. NCBI lineage: Eukaryota > Viridiplantae > Streptophyta > Magnoliopsida > Malpighiales > Erythroxylaceae > Erythroxylum > Erythroxylum echinodendron. The sequence goes on from JANZXR010364262.1 coordinate 6,425, forward strand.
GCATATTGAAGTTAGACATCATTTTATCAGATACTATGTATAAAGAGGGATCATCAATCTACAATTTGTTGAGACGAATCAACGATGGATAGATATCTTCATCAAACCCTTAAGTGAAGACAGATTCAAGGAAATAAGACAAAATCTGAATATGGTAATGTTAAATGACCATTCTTCTGAAACTCCATGACCCAAATGATATGTCCTAATGAAGCAAAAAAGTTGTAAGGAATAGTAATGGTAATTTTCACTCGATAGTATCAATTTTATAATTACATTGTAGAATTTTCTTAGTAACTGACCTGCTTCAAAATGCTCTTAACAAAGATGATTTAATCCTCTGTTCTCTGTATCTAATCTTTCTCATTTTCATTTCATATCTTTCTCTCAATTTTTTCTATATACTATCCTCACTTTTTTAAGTGGAATACATTTCTGTGTTTAGTGTTTATACATTACAGATTACAAAACTATCGAAATCTCTTATCTATGGGAGACACGTTGATTTCACTACTCTGAAGGAAGATAGAATGGATATCAAACCTGAGATCAAAGTAGCTGGATGGGAAATTTTCTTCAATATCCGAGAACCAGTGTATCCAAATGAAGTATATGAGTTTTGGAAAAATGCAAAGGTGGTAGATAACACCTTCGTATCAGTGGTAGATAGATTATCAGTGATTGTTTAACAAGATTCTATTGTGAGGGCTACTGAATGTCGAAATGAAGGAGCAAAATTGTTCAACAATACAAAGTGGATTACTCAAAGTCGAAAGTTATATGGATCGAATAATCCAGGAGTCAAGAAGTCTTTAAACCTAATTTCGAAGGCTAGGGTTCTTCATTCAATTCTTCTTAACTGTATTTTACCAAGATTGGGATCAAAGGATTTGGTGACGGTGAATGATGAATATTGTCTATTTCTCTACTCACAAACCAATCTACTAATCTTCCATTCTTGATTCTAACCTACGTGATAAAGGCTAAGGAGGATTATCATCTGAAAAGTGATTTGTTACCTTATGGTATGCTGTTGACAATATTTTTCAAAGAATCTAGAATCCTAATTGATAAAGGAAACAGAGTAAATATGCATATTAAGAGTGTTATCAATGCCTCTACTATTCATAAAATGGGGATTAAGACTAAAGTTTAAATGGATAAAGATTTCATATCGACAGCGCAATCTAAGGGGGAGCTTTTGATTAGAAGAAACAAAAAGAAGATATTTCATCTAGTATACAAGCAAAACCTTAATTAACTGGAAGAATCTTAGCTGAGGTGGCAAAAGTTGAACAATCATCTTATAAGTCAATACAAGCCAAGACGATTCCTGAAAGGAAGGAAAGTGTAAAGGTTCAACAACCAACTCTAAAAGTGTCTTTAAATAGGAAGGCTGAGACGCTCCAATCAAAAAGACTAAGAAGTCTAGAAGTTCACCAAGATTGATGACCTTACGACAACAAGAACAGAAAAAGGAAAAAACTTTGACTCTTAGTTAAGTTTCTGAAAGTGCAAAGGAACGACAACGACAACAACAACCTACTAAAGCAATTATCTCTATCCCTCAGACTCAATCAGAAAAATCTGCTAGAGAGACAGAGATAAAAAGGAAGTTAGTATTTGAGCAGAAGAAGTCTCAACAACAACTCTCTTCCAAGCCAACAGAAGAAAAAGGGAAGACAAAGACGATTCAAAAAAAGAAGGATGAAAAGCAGCAACCAATCTACAACCCTCCTCAACCAATGAAGAAAGAATATTTGAAGATGAAGATTATAGAGGAATCAATACCTGATCGAAACAGAGGTTCAATTATCATCAGAGAACCTCCTAAATAGAAAGTTAAGGTTCAAATTGAACCTGTAACGGTAAACGATCATACGATACATATTCTTAGCCTTGAAGAAAGAAGATTGTATGGTATTCTGTGAGATGAAAAGGCATAACCATATTCATTGAAGATGACAAAAAATCCTTACACTATTTACCCAGTGACAAGTAGAACATACCAAATGTACAACCTAGACGTCCAACACTAGTAGACAGAAGAAGAAATGTCCTAAGAAACAAGAAGATGATCTCACGGAAGAAGAAATTTGAGTGGCGATGAAGAATATAGATGATGTATGTCATGTAGCTCATCCTATAGGTGCCTATATTTCACATTCACATCAAGGCCATCAGGAAGTAATTTTGGAGCATCAACCATAGATGACAGTTTCAAGGTCGTTGGGATAATATCAGAAGGAAGATATAAAAATATTATAATTAAAGGTATCAATTTCTACTTAGAAACATTTGTGCATTTACTTATTCATTTTAAACGCTTAGGTTTCATTCCTTCTGTCAAAGCTATCCTACACCTTTTAGGAAAACCAATTTTCAAACTACCCAAACTTGATGAACTTGACATTCCACACCAAACACAACCTTTCCAATTATCCTCCATCAAAATTATTGACTTAGACGATTCAATCAAAAAATTGTCTGTCTCTGAGTATCTTCATCCACTAAGTGAAAAGCTACAAGATTCTACCGATAATTCAGAGTTTTTGAATAATTTCATCGCATGGAATAAAGGTAGTCAAAAGCATAAGGAAGATCAAGAAGCCTTAGCTAAAGAAATTAAAGAAATTGATACTAAGGTTGATGAACTAAGTGACTCAGTGGGTGATCTTCATGAGGAAGTAGTACTTCTATGTGTGACTGTAGAAGAAAATCTCAAGTCGATTCGCACTAATATTCAACATATGTTCTCTGAAATATTGAAGCGTCTGAAATGATATTTTTTATTAATAACAAATAGGGGGAGAATAGTAGAAAGGAAAGGAGAACTAGTATTAGAAATTTATTTGAATTAGTATTAGAAATTTATTGTTCTTATATATGCATTATATATCTTGCATTACTTGTCTAAATAAATATATTATTTATCTGAAAATTATTCATCTGAATATTATCACTATTTATGTAAATATCTCTTTTATCTTCTAATATTATGATTATTTATTATCATCAAAAAGGGAGAGATTGTTATGTCAAGAAGACTTCACTTCTTCTATTGATTTTGATGAAAGTCAAATAATAATAATAAAAGAATTTGTGAAATGTTTTGATGAGTCTGTTAAGTGCGCAGATAAATGTAGGTAGCATAAATCATCAAATCAAGATGATATTCAAAATCTAACTAAGACAAAGTGTAAGACGGACCAGAAGAAATCACATATCTAAGGCGAAGTTATAAAATGAAGCGAAGATATAAGACGAAGCATACAAATCAAATCAAGATGATATAATTGAAGAATAATCTACAACGTCAATTAGTTAGTTAGTTGGAGTTGATTACAGGACTCAACTAATAACTGATCTCTGAAGATTCTACAAGTAGTTTTCTTAAGAAGACCATTGGAGAATTAGACTATAAATATTAGTTGTAGTCATAGACAAAAAAAAACTTTCAACTTTTAACTTTCAACTCTCAACTCTTTACTTACATGAAATAATTCTATGATCAAGTGAGTATACTATAAAAATATCCTAAGTGAAAAGAAGGAAGAAGAGAGATCAATAACACCTGTAACATGAGTTTAGAAAACTCAAACAATATCTTTTCAAGTGAAAGGGAATGTTAGAGCCTAAAGAGGATAAGATAGTAGATAAAGAATACTTTGTAAAAGATACCTGAAGAGGCTCTGGAAGTGAGAAATAATGCTTGTAAAGTTGCAAGAAACTCTGAGGACTGGAAAGGTTAAGGATAAACTAGTATAAATCACGGAGCCGTATTCTCTAACCCTTATCTCTTTAATTTCTTGTTGTTAGAAGAATAGATACTATTTCAGCTATTGCATTACTCAAACAAAATAAGTTCGTTGTTTTGTAATCATCTAAATCTTTCAAGAAAATTAAGAAGTTCTTTAAAGATTACTATCTTAGACTATTTAACACAATTCAACCCCCCTTCTTGTGTATTTTACATATTATACGTGATTTCTATGATAACAAGTGATTTACTTCACATATGAGGGTAGCTCATCTACAAATCCTGAGATCAGTTTCTGCACTGCTATCATACCAGTCATTTGAGCCTCCATGAGCATCATATCGACATTAAAGAAGCACTGTATGGGAGGCAACCTATGGATGTCTATTTGTTTTCTGGATTTCTTTAACTGTGATCATATTTGAATTGAGTTTTATTGATGTTAATGTGGTTTTTGTTAGAATTTCAATTTGTTTTCTTTTCAAAATTCTTGTTGATGATTTTAATTTGATGTGTTTATAGGTTATGAGATCATAGAGAAGAAATATTAAGCTTGGAAGGACGTTTGGATTTGTGAGAATCACCAATTCCTACGATCGTGAGAATTGACATGATTCAGACGATCGTAGGAAAGCTCTCCATAAAGTTTTTGGAGAGAAAACCCACGCTTATGGGAATTGTGGTGATTCCCACAAGCGTGGGAAATCTCTCTAAAAAATTTTTGTAGAGAAAACCTACGATTGAGGGAATTTTCCATCTGAAGGGAAACTTAAAGTTTCCCTTTTCTTTTTCTACGCACTCTCAAACTTTCCCTTCCTCCCTCTCTAACCCATAAAATTTTCTCCTCCCACTCTCTAAAATTCATCAATTTTCCTTGATATTCTTAGTATTTATTCAACTCTTTCATTATTCTTACATTCCTTTCTATTTTTCATAGATTAATCATTCAAAAACACAAGGATTTGGGTAAGATTTTGTTCTCTCTCTAAAAGTTAAATTTCACTCTTTCTCTCCCATTTTTGTAGATTTTCCTCTTACAATGACACCAAGTACAAGGATGTTCTAGAGACCGACTAAACAGACCAATAAATTATACTATAAAGTTATCGGAGAAGGAAAACATGATTTAGTGATGACTTATCACTCTCCCTTTCCAATTTATTTAGAAGAAGAAGGTACGCATTTACGTTACCTTAGAAATAGAGAAATAATCACTCCTAGGTATTTTGATTTTGAATTGTTAGAGAGCATAGGAGTGAGACGACAACTTTAGCAATTAGGTGCAAACATAGGGTGGAATAGGTTTGTTCGGTGTGATATGCCTATTTATGGTACTATAACTTTAGAGTTTTTCAAAACAGTCTGGTATAACCCAAAAATATATATGTTTTGGTTTAGGTTAGCCGGAAATGTTTTTAAACTTGATTATTCTATCATATATGAAATTTTCAACTTGTAGAATGCAAAAATTGTAGATGGTCATGCTGATTTTGATGTCGATTATTATTAGAACACTCTCCCAGGTGAAGAACATTTTGACTCATGCAATGTACCAAATTCCTTAATCCGGAGTGTTGAGCATCTACTTTTACACAAATTTATGTGTATGAATGTGTTTAATAAAATGGAAAGCAACAAATGCTCAATAAAAGAACTTTTCTTTACGATTCATGGAGAGAAAAAAAAAATCAACACACCTTATAGGATTTTTTGATTAATAGTGACTATGGTTAATAAAAAGAGTTTGTTTTTGGAATTTCTCATGTTGCTTCTCCTTTGGAGTGTTTTATAATGTTGATATAGAGAATTTGCATACAATTCCACATAATATGTTTGACATATCATATGTGAGACATTCTGAGATTTTGGAGTTCCCTTCTATGGAACTCTAAGATCTTCAGAAGTGTAATAAGGAGCAGGTGGGGCACGAGTACAGCCACTTCCAGACCCTCCATATCCTAAGCAATGCCGAAGCCAGAGGTAGAAGCAGTGGAGGAGTAACTGTGTAAACCAGTGGAGGTCAACTGACTTCAACAAATCCTCGACCAGATGGCTTCCAATTCTCAACAAATGACATTCCAAATCAACAAGCCCAGATTCTAATTGCATAAAGTTCATAAAACAATTTTGAAGCTCCTTTACCAACATCATCTCCACCATTATTTGAATAAGCTTTTCTTACCCTTTTTTTTTAATTTTGTTGTTTCTCTTGTTTGTTTTCATTTTATTTCATGTTTGTTTGGCTTCATGTTACTTATTTTGTTTGTCTCAACTTCATCTTTTGTTTGTTTTCATGTCATTTGTGTATTTCAATTTCTTTTGTTTAGTTTGAGGTCATTTTCCTATATTTGGTGGTTGACTTGTCACATTAAGGACAATGTGAAGTTTAAGTGTGGGGAGGTGACTTTGACTTTCATAATTGCAATGTTTGCATTTTGTTAGATAGGATGCATGTTTAGGCATATTATATGTGCTTTGTGTTAGCAATGGAATCGTATTTGAATCACCCTGATAAATATTGCCATGAGATTATATCATGCTAGTTGGAATTAGGTTGAATGCATGCTTGAACTTGAATTAGGCTATTTGAGTAGAAAGTGAACCATATAGAGTGATGAAAAATAGTTGGTTACATAAGCTTATTAATAAATTGATATTTGAACAATGAGATAGTGTAAAGATTCATAATGAGTTTTCATTTGATTCAACGTAAAGATTGAGCCATATGAATCCATCTATAGTCATTCTATTTCTTTATTGAGTGTTACTTCCTTAGGTTACTACCTTTGGAACTTGTTTTGAATCGGTTTGAGTATACTGGATGCATGTTTAATAGAGATGATTTAGGCCCTTTTTCTTTTATTTTCTAACCATTGGCTTAAATGACCTACCCTTTATATTATCCTTTGCTACCCCCATTGAGCCTTAAATTTTGTTTCTTAAAAACACCCAAAATTTTAAAACTTTAAACCTTTTTAACCTACCCATTAACAAGCTTAGTAAAGTATTAAGCAATACATTAGTTTGGACTGTTGGGAAATTTTTGTTGCCGAGATGAGTTGATTATACTTCTGCTTAGTAGTTATATTGTATATAGTGCTATTATATTCATAGTTCTTCCATGTATGATGAAAAAGAAAAAAAAAAGAAAAAAACAAAGTGTTGAAAAGAAAAAAAAAGAAAAAGGAAGAACAAGTTAGTAGCATCAATAAATGAAGAATATTATTATATATCTCAGAGTTATGTTTTGTTATACTGTTTTTATCCACTTTTTACTTTACTAATACTTGTGCTTAATTTTTTCTTTCCATCTTTACCCACCTTAACCTTTACCACATTAGAACGCTATACAAGTCCTTTTGATCTATTTATGCATGCAATCATTGTAGAGAAGAATTGGTGTATTAGCAAGCTTAGAGTAGTGCAGTTTCCTATAGGAGGTTTGAGCGAAACACTAACTAGGAAACACTTGAGAGAAATGAGTATCATTTTACACGTTACTTATCTTTAAGTGATGGTGTCAATTATTGAGTTTGCTTATGCACACCAATGAAAAAGTAGTCATGATGTGTGTGTTAATTTTTGAGTTAGTCTAAATTTGGGGAATTCTATGATTTGATCTTTGTGAAGATGAAATGACAGGATTAAGTGTTTGTATTTATTTTTCTTGAGGACAAGCAAAGATTCAAGTATAGGTATGTTGATAGGTGTGCATCAATCTATGTTTTTTTTGTAATTGGAATGTGTTTACTTGCATACTTGTTGATTATTGTTGTAGTTTAGGATTCATTTTGTATATTTTTGTTTAGTTTGATTTCCATTGCTGTTATTTTATGTTTGATGTTAATTTAGGATAAGAATTGACTATTTTTGTATAGTAAGGAAAAAGGAACAACTTGGAGATTGAGCTAGAAATCAAGAGGAAAAGAAAGAAGGAAGTGTTATGTGGTCAATTCCCACGAATGTGGGAATCATAATCCAAGACAATATGCATGGCTTCATTAAACTTAGGGGTTTTTGGACTATTTAAGCATCATTAAGCCTCCATCTTAAAGGAGGACAAAACCGTTCTGTAGAAACACAATCTTTGGAGTAAAGAACACATGTTTAGAGCCTTAAGGAAAGATTGAAGTCAAGGATCATCATCAAGATTGGGAAAAATAGCACATCAACATCAAAATTTTTAGATTTTGGCAAAGAAGAGAAGGAGTCTTTTTATTCAATTTTTTACCAATCTTGCTTCTTCTATTCTTTATAAAATGATTTATTTTAATGTTGATGATGTTATGGAAACCATATTAGGCTGATTTAGTTTTAGGGATTGCTTTTGAACTATTTTGTTAGAGCTCTTATTTTATTGAATTGAATGGAGTTGTCTTTAATGATTGTTGATTTTATTTGTTATCTTGCAACAAATTAAGAGAATGAGAAAGATAAGTTTGTGTAGGAATGTACAATGAGAGTTGACGACCTATAGACTTACAATCATCACATTAATTGAATAGTTAGAAGAGAGATCTCGGCTAATCAATTTATCACCCATGAGATAGTTTAATAACTAGCTGAATAGGTCAAGTCATTGGGTAGGTTAAGAGATCATCCAATTGATTCCCTTTAAATCAATTAAGGACAATTAATTACACTGTGAGAGAGGGTAGTTAATACATTCAAAAATCTAGGGTGAGACACAATTCGATCAATAAAATAAGAGGGAGACAAAATAAGGAAAAAAGTAATTTCTAGCCTTTAGATTCTTGAATTCCAATTTTTCTGCAAGTTAGTATTATCTATTGTTTTATGTTAGTCTTCTAATTTTTATTTAAATTTTCCAAAATTATTTTATTAAAAAATTTAGTTTCTTAAACAAAGTTTTATCTAAATTAAGTGGTTTCTAGGCATCAATCCTTGTGGGATCGATATCCACTCTTTTATTAAACATTTGTGATTTTTTAGCGTAAAACAAGTAGATAGGTTTTACCATCAACAACAATCCTTCATGGGGTTGCTCACCATCTTTTCCAAAATTCATTTTAGCTCCTAGTTGACAACTTCCACTTGGCCACTAGTTTATGGATGGTAGGGTGTAGCGACTCGGTGGTGCACTCCATATCTTTTTAAGAGTGCTCAAAAGATTTGTTACAAAAATGTGTACCTCCATCACTTATTATCATACGTGGAATTCCAAATTGGTTAAATGACCATTTAATGAACTTTTGCAATGCCTTCCAATCATTGGTTGGAAACGCCACTGCTTCGAACCAATGCAAAACATAATCAACTCCCACTAGAATGTATATGTTTCATATTAAATATGGGAAAGGATCCATAAAATTGATGTGCCATACATCAAAGACTTCTACTTTTTGAATGTTGGATAAAGGAATTTCATCTATTTTGGAGATGTTACTTATTCTCTAGCATCGATCACACTATGCTACGTAGGTCTGAGCATACTTAAACAATTGTGGCCAATAAAATCTACTCTCAAGTATCTGAGCCGCTGTTCTGTTGGCTTCATAATGCCCAATATAATGACCTTTATGACATTGTCTTAAGATGTCTAGCATTTCCTCCTCTGGATCACATCGTGACATTATCCCATTTGCACATGCTCTATATAGAATTGACTCATCCCATATGTATCGGTTACAATCATACAAAAACTTCTTCCTTTATTGGTAAGATAGATCTGACGAAAGTTTACCAATGGCAACATAATTAGCAATATTGGCAAACCATAATGTAGTCAAACTCTCAAGTAGCATCAAATTTTTATCAGGGAAATTTTCATTAATATCATCACTTGGCTTGCATTTTTCTCCTTCAAGTTTTGGATAAGTAGTCCACGACCATATTTTCTGCTCCCTTTTATCTCTCACCTATATATTAAACTCTTTTAAAAGTAATACCATCGAATAAGAATAGGTTTTGCATCTTTATTGATGAAAAGGTATTTTAATGTCATGTGATCGGTGAATACAATTACCTTTAAACCCAAAGGTATTGTCGAAACTTATCACACACTTACACTACTGTTAGTAGTTCCTTTTATGTAGTGGTGTAATTTAGCTGGGGTCCTGCAAGAGTCTTACTAGCATAGTAAATCACATGCAACTTCTTATCTTTCCTTTGGCCCAATATGCAATGTATGAGATGGTCACTTGCATCACAGATAACTTTGAATGGAAGTGTCCATTCCAGTGGTGATAAAAATTGTGTTGATATTAAGCCTCATTTAGTGTGTTGAATGTAGCCATACACTTGTCTTCAAATAAGAAAGGCAAATCTTTGACTAAAAGGCTTGTCAAAGGTCTTGCAATTTGCAAAAAGGCTTTGATGAATTGACAGTAAAATCCTGCATGACCTAAAAATCCTCGCACACCTTTTACATTGCTTGGAGGTGGAAGTTTCTCTATTACTTATATTTTTGCTTTGTCAACTTCGAATCTTTGGTGTGAAATTTTGTACGCTAGCACTATCCCTTCTTATACTATAAAATGACACTTCTCTCAATCAGCACCAAGTGTGACTCTTCATATCTTTGAAGAACTCTGTCCAAATTAGTTAAACACATATCGAAAGAATCTCTAAAAACTAAAAAATCATCCATAAACACTTCCATTATATCTTATATCAAGTCAGCAAAGATCAATATCATACATCTTTGAAATGTAGTCGGGGTATTGCAAAGTCCGAAAAGCATCCGTCTGTACATGAAGGTACCATAAGGGTAAGTGAATGTATTCTTTTCCTGATCATCAGGGTAAATGAAAATTCAGTTATATCCCAAATATCCATCTAAGAAGCAATAAATTGAATAACTAGCTACCATTTCTATCATCTGGTCTATTAACAAAAGATGAAAATGATCTTTCCTAGTCACTAAATTGATTTTGCAATAATCTATGCATACTCTCCATCCCGTGACTGCTCTTGTTGAAATCACTTCTCCACTATCACTTTCTATTACCGTCATTCCACCCTTCTTAGGTACACATTATACTGGGTTGACCCATTCACTATCAGAGATGGGATAAATTATCCCTGCATCTAAGAGTTTTATGATCTCCTTCTTGACTACCTCCTTCATGTTAGTATTCAACCTTCGTTCATGCTCCCTCACCGTTCTACATCATTCCTCTAGGTTTATTAGATGTATGCAAACAATTGGACTTATGCCTCGAATGCTACATTCTACCATCCAATATCTTTTATTTTCCTAACAATTTCTACCACCTTACTTTCTTATTTCTCATTCAATTAATTGGAAATTATTATCGGCAACATTTAACCTTCACCTAGAAAGGTAAATATGAGATGTGTAGGTAAAGGTTTAAGCTCTGATGTCGGTGGTTTTTCTGTAGATGATGGTATGGGTGCTTCAGTTTAAACCAGTTTATCTTTATGCATTTAAACATCTGACTCCTCCATCTCATCATCTCCTTTAGATTCAAGGTTCTGATATCCATTGTCTACCTCTGCCTCCACTGACTGTACTTCTGTGATGCAACTCTCAACTTGTTATTCCGAATTTTGATCCATAATTTCAACCTTCATGTATGCATTGCTCATTATTGGATTCTTTAAGGCCTTATTCATATTGAATTCGATCTAATCCTCACCTATTTGAAATGTTAATTTCCCTTCGTGAACGTCAATTATGACTTTTTCTGTATTCATAAATGGTCGACCTAACATCAGTAGGCAATTCTTATCTTCTTCAAAATTCAAAACCATAAATTCTACAAGAATAATGAACTTATCCACCTGCATCAGAACTTCTTCCACTATTCCAATTAATCTTTTAATGGATTGATCAGCCAATTGAATTAACATTGATCTTGTCTTGACCTCCCCAAATCCTAACTTCTTGAATATCAAAAAAGGCATAAGATTAATGCTAGCTCCTAAATTACATAAACACTTTGTAAATTCAAACTCACCAACCACACAAGGTATTGTGAAACTCCCCAGATCTTTCAATTTAGATGGCATTTGACTAGTGACTATGGAGCTATAGGTGCCAGTTAGAGCTACTATCTAATTATCTTCCTAAGTATGCTTCTTTGATAATATTTCCTTTAAAAAATTTAGTATTAAGCATGTGTTCCAATGCTTCTAAAAAGGAGAGATTTATCCTTAGTGTCTTTAATTTCTTAATGAATTTGGAAAATTGTGCATCTAACTTCTTTTGTAATCATTGAGGAAAAGGGATTTTTTATTAATATGGTAGAGGGCTAACATAAAGAGGGTATTCACTCATATCCACTTCCTTCTCTTTTTCTTGATTTTTCTCAACAAGATGGACGATCTCCTTTATTATGCTTGTCGGTGGTTCAAGTTCCTTCCCACTTCGAAGCGTAATAGCCTTTAATTGCTCCATTGGTTTTGTGCCTAAAGTACTAAGAAGATTTCTCTAATTTCACATGGAGAAGGCGCTTGACAATTGATTTAGTTGGACCTTTAAATTATGGATTGAAGAAGCATGGTTCTTAGTGACTTGCTCAAATTTGCCTTCCAGCTTCTTTTGTGCATCGTCTAGAGTTCCAAGTTTATCCAAAATTCTATTCAACTTGGATTACATGGTTTATCTTGTTGGAAGCTTGCTTGTCTTTGTGGCCTGAACTGTCCTCCAGTATTATTTGTACAAGAAAAGTTAGGGTGATCCTTCCACCTAGGGTTATAGGTGTTAGAGTAAGGATTGTTGCCCCCTCCTCGTCCATATTATGCTCCCATATAATTTACTTACTCCAGATCACTTTGCTTCATCAAAAAAAATCTACAATATCATGGTACATTTGTCCATAGAGTTCACACTTTAGTTGTATGACTTTCTCTGAGGTTGAGAATGAAGCCTTCATACTATTGAGTTGTCGTATCAAGTTATCGATTTTCACTTACATTTCTGTCATTTGATCAACAACCATAATTCCTTTTTACTCTCGGAAGGTAATAATCTGTCTACTCTGATTGTTTGTCTAAAGGCAGCTATTACTCGCCATCTCCTCTATCAGCTCTTCAGCTTCATCAACTGTCTTCCTCATTAGTGATCCTCCTGAAGTTGCGTCAATCATGCCTCTCGTCGGTGGGTTTACTCCATTGTAAAATGTTTGCAATAGGAAATATTTGGGTAAGTTATGGTGTGGGCACTTCTGTAGTAAATCCTTGTACCTCTCCCACGCTTCGTAGATTGATTCCCCATCATCTTGCTAAAATTTGGTAATTTCCTTAATGAGCTTAGTGGCCTTAGTCAAAAGGAAATACTTATCTAAGAAGGCGCGAACTAGCTGATAGATATGGCTGGGTGAAGGGAATGGTACCAAGCCTTTATTCTATCTCTAAGGGTAAAGGGAAAAAGCCTAATTCAGACTACATCTTCCGACATCTGATGGTATCAAAAGGTATCACAGGTTTCAAGAAAGTTCACTACATGTTTAGGAGGATTGGTTTTATTTCAAACGAGGCTACTTGAACGGGCAGCCTAGCTACTCCTTGGTTGGCTGCATTGAATCCTGGTTTGATGGACAACGCAATATCCAATCAAGAATCAACCTAAGAACTACCAATTGAGAGAAAGGGAAATTTTATCCGACTTTAATGAAAACCTAACTGATTATGAATTTACTTGATTGTCGGTTCTAGACAGTCCCATGATTAATTACTCTCTCTCGAGTTATAACCATTAACCCTAATTTATAAGCCCTAATCAGATTATGGGAATTGCAATCTCTCGATTCACAGTCTATCCAAAACTTAATGTAACATCCCGTTTCCATAGAACGGGTCGGACCTGAGAAACAGGCCCAAGTGAGGTCAATCGGAGAAGTTAG
>JANZXR010364373.1:0-19992 GCA_027575705.1 Erythroxylum echinodendron
GGGCCCAAGTGGCTAATAAAAGTTTTGTGATTTTTATTGTGCTGTAATATGTTCTGCTTTCTGTTTAAATAGACAAAGTGATCACACGTAAGTGATAAGTGTAAAAGAGTTTTTAAAAAAATTTTTTACCGACTTTTGTTAAGTGATGTGTTAAGTGATGTGATACGCCACCCTCGCGGGGCACGGATTCGGGTATCACCATCGATATCGGGTTCGGGTTCGGCGGGAGTGGGGTGTTACACAATTGGTTTACAAATTGGGTGACAAGTGAACTAGTCATTAAAAGCCAATTGAGGACCATAAAAAGACGACAAGTGGCAAGTGACAAGTGTCACCAGACCTACCACTCACCACTTATCTCTCATGGCCCTCTCATTTGAAAGTCCAATTTTTTATTGTCTTTCTTTTGTTTCTACAAGATCTATTCTTCATTTCTTGTTCTTCTCTCTTCTTCACTCCCGACATTCTCATCCTTACCCTTACCACGTTGAGCCTTGTTATTATCTTTCAAGACTACCTACTCCAAGATCTTGGCTATCTCTTCATCTTATTACTTGATGATCCTCCTTGAAAGATGATGATCATGTATGATTGGAGCTAGGGTTACTTGATGATTGAGAAGGGTTTTAATGTAAAAAAGTAAGTATATTAAGGATCTACATGGTTTGTTTGATAAAGTATTTATGATGGTCATTAGGGATAGATTGATGGGTTAATGGAGTTGAATATATGCTGAAACATGGATGAAGAAATGGGTATATTCATGTCTTTTTTTATGTATACGATGAGTAATAATTTATGAATTCTTATAGGGATGTTTTAGAGATAGAATGATCATGAAAATGGTGATGAATGAGTGTTAAACGTTTATGAGGAAATGTGTAGGTTTATGTTTTGTTTTTTATAATTGATGAACCATAGGTTATAAATTGTCTTATAAATGGTATTGAAATGAAATTTAGGTAAGAATGAAGAGAAAGTGATGTAGAAATGATGAACTATGCATATCATGTCTTGGATATAGTATGGAAAGGTTAAAGTTTGGAAAATTTGAAGTGAATGGATAATGAATCAATTGAGTAGATTTAATGTAATCAATATGGTAGTTAGATTAGTATGCAATAAGGTTGCATAAAAGAGCGTGAATTTTGGAAAACTAGAAGGGTAAATGATGTTTCTAAGTATGTGGAATTCGTGGAGATATGAAGGAAGAAAGGTAGTGGACAATCGTGGCCTTCAGTGCATAATCGTGACCTGATTAACTGGGTTATGTCACAATCGTGGCATAGTGCCCACAATCGTGGCCTGCTGCACAAGCTTTTTTCACGATCGTGGGAAGGTCCAATATGATCGTGGGTACGTAGGCATAAAAAGTGAAATGTTGTCTTTTAATTGATGTTTGAAACAACAAATCTTAAGGTACTTTCATATGGTGTATTTATAATTAAATGAGGCTTGAAATGAACTTAGTTGATGTTTGATTAGTTGATAAAGTGTTTGATATGTTTAGGTTGTTAATTGAGGTTATAATTAAGGAATGAATGGTTGATAACAAAGTACCAAAATCTAGAAAAATTATGAGTGTTATAGGAATGAAAGTGTTCTTAGAAATGCAATTGTGATCCAAAAGAAATGAGTAAGGTATATTAAGTAAGAATGAATGAGAATTTAGATATTTTGTGATCATAAAATGCTAGAATAACAATAGTGAATGATTAATTGATGAACTTAGAATAATCATGTGTAACTAAGATGTAAACCTAAGTTCAAATTAGACATATATAAATGATAAAGGTTGAATGATCAAGACTTGTGATTAAGGATACATACTCGGGAATGTCATTGAGCATGCATTATACATAACATATGTGCATATGTGTATGATTGAATACTTATGTGATTGAGCAACTTATTGATGTATATAAATGTGATTATTGCATGATTTAGAAGTAAAAATAGAATGACAGCATCCAGTCATTGTCGGGATGTCAAAGCAATAGCTATTTGGAGCGTACTGTGAGTAACCTAGATGTTTCTCACCAGGGTTGATTATATTTGATTAAAATTCAATTATTGAACTGATATGAATGTGAATGTGATAATTCTGGACATTGATGGTCTGAGGAGTTTGATAATTGAGATTGCATTGGAAGTGTTCATAATTGACTGTGAACTTAAAGGAAATAAGTGTACTCAATAAAATTGTTGACTGCCTACCTTATGTCAGATGAATATAAAAAATGACTATCTGAAAAGAATGAACGTTGTTAAAAGTGTAATATATGATTTGACGCATTTCATTACATGATATGCACATGATCAGATATAAGAAGTTGTTACCAGAGTGGCCAGTAAAAAGAGCTTAAAGCTAAAAAACATGTATAAAGAGCCACAGGCTCACTATTAAAATGAGCCTGGTATCCACAACAGATATGGGATAGATATCAACGAGCCTAATATCCACAACGAATATGGGACAGTTAAAAAGGTGGTCAGTCATAGCAACGTAAAAATTAAAAGTGAGTCACATGTGCATTGCATATAATTCAATATGTATTAAATGAATGATTGAATTAAGTTGTTTGAACTGTCCTTAAATTGAAATGTGATATGATGTGTAATATTTGATTATACGATCTGCCTGTGAAGGGAGATGTGAATTTTCTATGTGTTTTGAGATGAGTGAGCACATCGAGGATAATTCCTTCAATGGGTTCGCAAAACTCATCAAAATTGTAACTCTGATTTTTAGGTAGGAGAGAGGAGACTTAGCTTCTAAGACAAATCAGAAGAAACCTAGTACTACATTTGGACTCAAGAAATGACTCAAAGGTCGCTCAACTGAGACTGAGGAGTTAGATAGAATGTTTTGTTTAGTTTCTCATTCCCTGTAGAATATGTTGTAAAGTGTAGTAAACACTCAAATGTTTTGGATACTGTATATATATGGATTATATAATGTAATGCCATAATGTACATTATGTTTTTATAAATGGAATGACGAATTGAGTTTTTGGATATTGTGTATTTATGATGCCATATTATGTTAATGTGATTTCTCTAACATGTCTCTTTCATAAGGCATGTGCCCGAATGTCCTTTAAATGTTCGGGTATGTGCTTAGTGGAAGTGGGTGTTACATTTAATTCTCGTTCTATTACATCACCAAACTCTCGTTAGTCCAATTTAATTATTTTCACTCGATTCACCCTCTCAGTTTATCATTGAATTATGCAATTACAGAAATTATATCACAATGAATCTAGTAAAAATACAAATAATAAAATTTTATTAATTCAAAGATAAAAGCCCGAAGGTGAGTTTAGAACATCTCAACATTGAAAAATACTATCATCATACTGTTATTCCCAATTATATACAACAATAAAAATGAAAAATGATCTGAACAGAGTCAGAAGGTAGCAATGTCGGGAAATTCCTGATCTAGAAAGTACTTCGAGTCAGCTCCTTCTCTATTTTTCTCTTCCTCATCCTTTTTCTTTATCTCTCGATAATTCTCTCCAAGGTTTCTTGAAAGTGGCTGATGTCGAAGCTTTTCTTCTTCTTTGTCTTATTCTTTAAATACCTTTTGTGTTCTGAGCAGCCCTTCGGTTTTATTCGGGAGTCCAAAAGGTCTTAAAAATCCTTCAAAACTTGACATTTTTTATTGTTTATGCATCTGCCTGGCACAAGTCATTATTGTGGCCCTATATACCGTGATTATAGGCCACATCTGAGGCTTCTGTCACGATTGTGGCAAGCAGGCCATGATCCACGCCCTAGGCTTCTACCACGATTGTGGCATATGGGCTAAGTCCAGTGCTTGTGTTATGATTGTGGCATGTTGTGTCACAATTGTGGGCTGTTATTTCCACCTTAATGTCTCCAAAACTTCTCCGTTCTTTGAAGTTGACCTGAAACATTAACAAACACATCCAGGTACCTCAAAATCATAATAATTAAGCTTAAAGACTTGTACTAACCTATAAAACACTTAAAACATATATAATTAGCAAACTATCATAATTTTAACCTAAACATATACTAAACGATTGAATTAAAAATTAAACACGTATCAAACTAAGCCTTAAAACACAATATAATTCACACTTATCAACATCCCCATACTTAAATGTTTGCTTGTCCTTAAGTAAATAAAATAACAAACACAGAACATACAATGTAGTAATGAGACATGACCTCAATTTCATCAAATAAATTTAATTTAAAACACAATCATTTAAGTCATATCAAATCATTAACAAATAAAGGACTGTGGTGAAACATCTTTATTCCTAGGCATACTGATTAACTGGGACTGATCTTAACACTCATTAGGCCTCTCACAAAATGCATACATTGAGTGAGTCTTACAAAGTTTTAATATAGTTGACTGTAGATCTATTGTAGCCCCTATCTCTCATGGTGAGAGATTATATTTGGCATAGTATCCAAAGAATGAAGTTGATAGAGAGGCCATAAGGAATGTTCTATATTCTAGTGTTGTTGGTAGCTTGATATATATTTAGGTGTCCACTAGATTGGACATTGCATTTACTGTTAGATTGCTGGGTAGATATCTAGCTAACCCAAGTATGCAATTTTATGGAAGAGTGTCAAATAAACACTGGTATCTTCCTCGACCATGCATGCAAAATTTTTTACTTACTATAAGGCTGCTACACAGGAGGTTTATCTGTGGCAGATTCAGTAGCTAGACCTATTCAGTTGTACTGTGATAATCTTGCTGCTGTGTTGTTTAGTAACAACAATAAGAATATCACAGGGTCTAAGCATTTAGAGGTCAAATACTTGACTGTTAAGGAATTTATTCAGAAAGGTGACATTGAACTGTAGCATATCAGGATTGAGGAGAAGTTAGCCGATCCTTTGACTAAAGGACTTAGCCCACTTGTGTTCGAAAAACATGTATCCAGTATGAGTATGTTAAAGTCTTTGGACAACGTTAATTAGGGCTTGCTATATTTTCTCCTTGTATTTTTGTACATTTTGATGTATTATGATGTTATGATTGTTTATTAATATAGATGATTATCCTTTTATCCTCAGTAATAACTATTCTTGTACAAATTTATAGTACATGTGAAAGTCTTAAGATCTGTGTCGATCTTAAGCATTTTAAAGGTCATTAGACATATATACAGATTGACCTTGAGTCTATTTGTTTTAGACACATATTTTAGTACGAATATCCATTAATTTTGACAAGACATAGGGGATATAAGTTTTTAGTCCCTTAAAGGTTTTCTTTAATGCAGTTTAGCATTTGGTTAAAGAACTTAAAGGTTTTCTCTAATGCTATTTGTCATTTAGTGAGAAAAAATGGGATTTCCCTATTGCGGTTTAGCATAAAGTTAAAGAAATCGAGACCTACAAGTGAAGATGATATATTTAGATCCTACAAGTATCATCCTAGTATGCTATACTTCATTTTTCCATTCATGTTAGTAAGGTATTAGATATACGTGATTATATTGGATTTATGTCACACATGACACATGTGTCTTATATCTTTTGGTATCAAAAGCCTTGCGAGACAGAATGTTGGACTTTAGTTATCTATGGATCAAATGTTTTGACTTTTTAAACTCAGTACCAATATAGTAGCGTGGCTTAACTAAGTTTTCTATCTATTTTAAACTTGAGTTAATACTGTAATTAACTATTGTCAAAGGGGGAGAATGTAGGATATTTTTGACATTTCTTATAAAGTTGGACAAAATTTAATTACACTTTTTTGGTTTTTTTAATAACTAATCGACTAAGTTATGTACTTTCATCGGGATAAAGATAATAAAGTGCCTCAATAAATGATCTAAGTTAATGGGCTTAAGTCCAGGTGAAAAATGGAGCCGATCAGTATGGACTGGACCTATATCGAGCTTGTGATGAGAACGCCCAATATGAAAGCTATATAAAAAGGTTGAGGTCTCTAGCAGTTGCTCATATCATTCGCAAGCATACAGAATCTTTGACCCGTTAAGAGATCGTACATATTAAGAAAATTGTAGAAAGGTGTTAAACAAGATCAGGTGACGACTTCTCATGAAGGTCTTGATTGATTGGAGCTGGTTTCAGCATCAAAAACCACCTCGAAAGTGTGACGGAAATGAAAATAGGTATTTTTGGATTTACTTTATTCATTTCCCTTTCACATAGGACACGTAGTAAGGTTCATGCTACATGTTACACTCTCTATGGTTAATGTTATTTTTAACCCCTTCAATTCTCACTATAGTTTTCACGTCATTAACTCCCATGTTTATTAAAAAAAATCAAATGTGATCAAATGAGGTCACATGCTTATTGCCCATCTTATGTGGAAGTTAGGAAAGGCTAAATGATTTACCAACACATTATTGTTTAAACCTCACTACTCTTTTATTGAAGATTGCCAATACTGAAACTCCAAACTTCCTCTATAATTTCTCATGTGAAAAACCATTGAAAACAAACAATGAAGTGCTTCCTTTGCACACCGAGTATACAAAAGTAATTTTACACACATATTCACACAATCTACATTGTCTATAAAGTTAAGTTATATAAATTTTTTTTGGAAATTGAAATAGGAATATTGCATTAAAGGTAAGAAAATACAAGATGATAGTACAAGATAGAGATGATTATAGAGCTTGAAGAAGCTAACAACCACTAAATCATAACAAAAACAGATTATTACAAGTCTACTAAGTAGACTGCTGTACCTTCAACACAAACAAATTTAATATTATAGAATTAGTAACAGTTCCACAACTAGCTAATCACTTTGTTTTTGCTTATAGATTAGTCGAAGCTTCTGGAAAGGACATTAAAGATGTAAAGATATAGGAATATCTCATCTCTCCAACATGCCATTACATGCCACCATTCCTAAGTTATCACTCAGCACTATTTCCCTTATCCAATTTATAATGTTGGAAATGAATTTGGTATTATTGAATCGATCTTTTTCATGTTTTCTGGCATTCCTCTTTTTTCACGATAAGTAAATAGAGTAACTTAGAGCTATTTTGAAGATTTTTGTAAGTTATGCTTGGTAGAGTTATTAGTCTATACAATCAATTTGTCTCAGTTGGAAATTTGACAAAATTAGTTGCACTTAATTTGAATTAATCTCTATAGACTAGCTAAGTATTGACATCTAAAGCATAAATGCGAAATATTTTCATCCTCTATATTGTAGAAAAAACACTTCAGATCAATATTTTCCATGAGAATGTCATTTGTTTTGAATATTTTCAAGACTGCTAGCCATATTATGAATGGAGTGCTTGGATTATTTCAACTCATCCATGTATTTTTAGTCCATGGAACCACTAGCTTGTGTTCCCTTATAGGTTCAAGCAATATCTATTAATAAAATCACCAAAATTATGTTTGATCCATCTGACATTATTAAGAACTATGTGTTTGGAATGTAATATGGTAGGTTACTCCTAATAATTGAGAAACCTCTTTAGTTATAAC
This sequence comes from Erythroxylum echinodendron, assembly GCA_027575705.1. Lineage (NCBI taxonomy): Eukaryota > Viridiplantae > Streptophyta > Magnoliopsida > Malpighiales > Erythroxylaceae > Erythroxylum > Erythroxylum echinodendron. The sequence continues at coordinate 7,492 of JANZXR010364373.1, forward strand.
TCTCATGTCCTTTATGCATGGTCTTATTAACTCTAGCCTTGTCAGACAAAATATGTATAATTGAATGAGCATCTTCTTTTAAGTCTAAAGGCTCTATATTACACCAATTGCCATATCAAAACTAGTTATCTTTTCTAGTGTGAGTGATTGATTTGAAATTCATTTTAACTAGATTCCTAAGCTTTAGAATTTAATTAAATATCCATTAATTATTAACTTTCTCTTTGAGGTTTCAAAAGCTAGCAGACATTAAATGATAATAACACATCCTTTTTACCCATATAGGTTCTTTATCAGTGGAAAACTTACAAATCTTTTTAAAAATAAGCTTTTTATTCAATGTGTAGATTCTAGTAACGTATGGACTCCCCTCATTTTTTGAAACACAAATGTTTGACCACTTCACCTTTAAGTAGCATTTCCTAAGTAGAGGAAATTCTTGATACTTCTTTCCTTACCTTTGACTATATTCTTGGGAAGCATGATATGTTAGCTTTAATAGATGTACAGGTTATTAAGAATTTAAGATACCAGTTGTAAGCTTCCTATATGAGAGAGGATTTTGATTTGTTACTATTTTTAATTATTCTATCTGTGGAGCCTATAAATGGTAAGAAATCTATGTAAGTAGGTGTCATAGTGGTAATGTGAATGCCTAAATAATTCAAGAGGGTCTATTGGACTTGACGTCCAGTCAATCTTGAAAGATCTTCAGCTAAATGTATTGCTTCACTAGATATATATAACTTGCTCTTAAAGCAGTTAATTGTTATTCCTAATAACTTGAAGAACATTTATAGGGAGTCCATTAACAACTTTATTAGACTCTATATACATTGCATAATAAAAAGTTTGATATGTTAGTTCCAACATATGTGCAATTTATTGAGAGTTGAAGGTACCAGTTGTAACCTTCCTATAAAAGAGATGATTTTGTTTTTCTACTACCTAATTCTTCTATCTATTAAGTTCAGAAATGGTAAGAAATCTATGTACGTAGGCCTCATAGTGGTAATATGAATGACTAAATAATTCAAAAGGGTCTATTAGACTTGACATCCAATCAATCTTGAAAGGTCTTCAGCTAAATATGTTGCTTCACTATATATATACAACATGCTCTTAAAGTAGTTAATTCTTATTCGTAATAACTTGGTGAATACTTATAAGGAATCCATTGACAACTCCATTAGACCTCTATATACATTGCATAATATGAATAATGTTAGCCTTGCCATGGTAGCATGCATCATAGCACGATAATGTATAGAAAGTTTCAGAATCAAGATTCTGACACCATGAAAACCCAAAAACCACATAATCAAACATGCATGCAAGGATATGTAAAAGAACATGAAATATAAAAATGTTTACCTTATATTTCTCCTACTTTCTTATGTCTTCTCCTTATTTTGGTTGTTGCAAACATCAAACCCTTCATTGACCACCCAAGAACATGCAAGGAAGATGAAGAAACAATGTATAAGGGTGAATTTGAGCACCAAACCAGATGAGTTCTAGTAGATGCTCAAAATGATGGAAGATATATTAAGAACCTTGTTGCATGCACTTTGATTTATGTAACAATTGTATAAATTGCAAGAACAAGGTTCTTGATACCTCTATCTCACTCTAGAACTCTTCTAGAGCCCTTATGCTCTCATTTGAGTGTGTAAGATGTGTAAAAACCTTGTGTAAATAAGTGAAGAACTCACTTATGTACCCATTTGTGCCCTTTATCACGATAGTGGCTAGTTGAGCCATGATCATGGCCTACTTAAATTTGGCCATACACACTATGCTTTTCATCCAATCTTTTATGCGTGTGACCATTAGGTTCTCGGTTATTTTGGGAACTTGAATTAACTCTTAATTCAATCAAATCATGAAGGGTTTTATGTTAACACACAAAGTCTTCGATAGTTAATTATCCAACTTATGATCCTTTCTAAAGACAATTACTGTACAATTTGTCTTTTTACCATACTATACCAAACTTGGTTTGAAGTATGGGCTATATGTCAAGTCCTACTAGACTGACTACATCACATCTAGTTGAAGTGATGTTAGTTCTTATCTTGGGATCTCATTACTCTATGTGTTATTGATGACTCTCTTCATGACACATAATTGCTCTGGTTAGAGACTCCTGAGTAATGACCCCAATAAGAGACCGTAGGTATCGTCTGCTTCTATCAGGAGTGATAAACTAAATTATCTTCGAATACAAATAGCTTTACCCAATCACCATCATAAGAGTGACCTTATCTTGAGGTAACAAGGAATGATATCAAAGTATAAGATTCGTGTCCAAGATATCCTTGAGTATCTCAAGTCTAAGGATATTTGTATTATTGCTATAATGAGGTTAATCATTGATATTAGACGGATTATCCATAATCTCATAGTGGGTCATCCGATGTACTTACAACTCTTAGTAAGCTTCCACTTGTTAACTCTAAACAACTCATACTTATAGTTTGTGTGATGAACTGCTTGATCAAATCAAGGAGTATAATATATGCTAGTCAGTCTAGATTAATAATATCATATCTTATTAATCCTATAACTAGGGATTATTTGGATACTAACATAATTAGACATGATAGGAATCTCATTATCATGATCTCATCATGATTTCCTTCATGCTATATTTTGTATCATGAACTTCATTAATTCGATTTAAGATCAATATCAATTCATATATAAATGAATATCAAATCAATGAAAATTTCCTTCGCTTTATTAATCAAAATAAAGTTTGTACCAAAGTGTTAAAGATGATTGCCTTTAGAGCACTACTCCAACAATCTCCCACTTTCACTAAAACCAATTGCCTTTTTATTTCATACTATAGGTGAGTACACAAGAATCAAATTTTTCTTGAGGAAGTGGCTTAGTCAAAGGATCAATGGTGTTTTTATCTATGGGCACTCTCTCTATCTTCACATCACATCTATCAACTATCTCCCTAATAAGGTGATATCTCTTAAGTACGTTCTTAGACCTCTTATGAGACCTTAGTTCCTTAGCTTATGTAATAGCCCTATTGTTGTAATAGTATAACAATATTGGGTCAACTATGTTAGGAATTGCTCTAATTTCCATGACAAACTTCTTAATGGAAACAACTTCTTTTACCACTTCCACAGCTGCAATATACTTTAACTCGATCGTCGAATCTGCAATTGTCTCTTGTTTGGAATTCTTGCAACTGACAACTCCACCATTCAGTGTGAAAACATAATTTGACTGGGATTTGGAGTCATCCTTGTCAGATTGAAAACTGACATCTATTTTCCCGCTCACTACGAGATCTCCATTTCCATATATCAAGAATACATCTTTAATTATTCTCAAGTACTTTAGGATATTCTCGATAGCCACCCAGTGACCCTCACGAGGATCTGATTGACATTTGCTCTTAACAATTAAAGAAGACGATATATCGAGACTTATACTTAATATAGCATACATGATTGATCATACTATTGAAGCATTTGGGAACATACTCATGCGAGTCCTCTCATCTTGTATCTTGGGACATATAGATTTTGAGAGCTTTATCTCATCAGTCATAGGAAGAAACCATCTCTTGGACTGCTCCATGCTAAACCTCTTTAGCACTTTATCTATATATGTTGACTATGAAAGACCTAGCAACTTCCTTGATCTATCTCTATAGATATTTATTCCCAGTATATAAGTTGCTTCTCTAAGGTCTTTCATGGAAAAATTCTGGGCAACCAAAATTTGAATGATTGCAAACTTAAGATATCATTTCCTATTAGTAATATGTGATCCACATATATCACAAGGAATATGATAGCACTCCCACTAACCTTCTTGTACACACAAGGTTCATTAGGATTTTGTAAGAAACCAAACTCTTTGATTATCTCATCAAATTGGATTTTCCAACTCCTCGATGTTTGCTTCAATCCATAAATGGATTTCTGAAGCTTACATACCATTTTTCCATCTCTGGATATGAAGCCCTCAGGTTGTATCAGATATACATCCTCAACTAGGTTTCCATTTAGGAAAGTTATCTTCACATCCATCTGCCATATTTCATAATCAGAATGGCTAAGAGTATTCTAATGGATTTAAGTATAGCTACAAGGCTAAATGTTTCATCATAGTCAACTCCTTGTCTTTGACGATAACCTTTAGCAACTAGCCTCACTTTATAGGTAATCACATTACCTTCCATGTCGATCTTCTTCTTGAAAATCCACTTACATCCTATAGGTTTTAACCATTTGGGTGGGTTAACCAAAGTCCATACTTGGTTTTCATACATGGAATCCATTTAAGACTTTATGGCTTGAAGCCATTTTTCAAATTTTGAACTCTTCAGAGCCTTATTATGGGTTGTAGGCTCATCATCCTCTATGAGCAATACATCATTGTGTTCACTTATGAGAAATCCATATCTCTCTAGAACATTGCGTATCCTACTTGACCTACGAATATTTTTTCAGTCAAAAGGTTTAATTGTTGTCTCATCTCTATAAACAAAAATTTTAGGTTTAGGTAATTGACCTGCGTCTGTTTGAGCATCATAAACTTCATCAAGTTCAACTTTGATCCCACTATCTTCTCTTCGAAGAACCTCTTTCTCTAAAAAGACAGCATGCTTTGAGACAAACACCTTTTGGTATAAAAAATTTTAGAACTAATGTCCAATTATTTCCTTAGGAGATCCTATAAACAGACATTTATTAGATTTTGCTTCAAGCTTGTCTGATTGAATCCACTTTATATAATCCAGACAACCCCATACTTTCATATATGAAAGATAGGGCCTTTTCTTAGTCTATATCTCATATGGAGTAACTTCAACTACCTTTGAAGGGACTCTGTTTGTCACATAAACAGCATTCTTGAGTGCATAATCCCAAAAGGATTTCTGTAGATCTGCTAAGCCCATCATCGACCTTACCATGTCTAATAAGATTCAGTTTCTCCTTTTAACTACACCATTATATTGTGGTGTGTAAGGTGGAGTCCATTGGGATATTATCGCATTATCATCGAGATAAGTTAGAAATTTCTCATTTAAATATTCACCTCCTCGATCTGATCTAAGTGTCTTAATACTTCTGCCGAGTTATTTCTCTATTTCATATCTAAATTGTTTGAAAATTTCAAACGCTTCATAGTTGTATCTCATTAGATAAACATACCCATATTGTGAATAATCATCGATAAAAGTAATGAAGTGCATAAAACTAGCTCTGGCTTGAATGGTCATCGAACCACATACATCATAATGTATTAGGTCTAATAACCCATTCATTCATTCACCCTTTCCTTTAAAAGGTAATTTAGTCATCTTGCCTAACAAGCAAGATTCACATGTGTCATATGATTCATAATCAAATGAACCTAGGCTACCATTCTTGTGTAGCTTAATCAAGCGTTTCTCACTTATATGGCCAAGTCGACAATGCCATAAGTAAGATGATTTTAAGTTATCTCGTTTTTATCTTTTATTATCATTGATATTTAAAATTGGATTGGACATATCTAATATGTAAATTCCATTACACAATGTAGCAATATTATACAACATTTCATTCAACTTAATTAAACAAACATTGCTTGAAAAAGTTAAATGAAATCTGGCTTTATTAAGGCATGAAATAAATATAATGTTTTTTGTCACAACGAATAGCAACTTTCTAAAACTAACTATAGCCCACTAGGAAGATACAAAACATATGTCCTTTCTAATGCAATAACTCTTGCTCCATTTCCCACACGTAGGTCCATCTTTCCCTTCTTGAGCAGTCTACTATCGCTAAGACCCTGCATATCATTACATATGTGTGAGCCACATCTGGTATCTAATACCCAAATGTTATGAATAGAAATAGTATTAACCTTAATGACAAATATCATACCTGAAGTAGACGGTGGGGCATCTAATGCCATCTTCTGCTTCAATGACTTTAGGTAAGCTTCACAGTTCCTCTTCTAATGTCCTTCCTTGTTGCAATGGAAGCATATCCCCTTTGGTGTTGTCTCCTTTGCCTTCTTCTTAGCTACACCTTCCACTAGTTTCTTGGACTTCTTCTTCTTCTTTTGGTTCTTTTTTTGATAACCAGAAGTAGAGTCCACCAGCATCATAACCTCATTATATTTCTTGATAGTCTGCTCAACTGTTTGGAGTAGATTAATCAGCTCAGGTATCGTTTTGGATATTTGGTTCATCCGATAGCTAAGCACAAACTGTGAATAACTATTGGTTAAACTAGTCAGACTTAAGTCTACACTTAATTCATTATCCATTATAAAACCCAAACCGACTAATCTCTTAATATATCCATTCATCTTCAGCACATACTGCACTAGAGATGATCCTCAACCATCTTAAAATTGAAAAGCAACCTTGAGGTCTCAAACCTTTTAGACCGAGCTTTCTCGTAAGATAGTTTCCTCAAATGGTAAACTATGGTATGATTATTCCATAGCATCATAATGCTTCTACAATTCTAGTGACATAGAGGCCAGCATTATATAGCTAGCTAACTCTCTACCATCCAATAGCTTCTTATAAGCTTTCTAATCTTCATAAAGGAAAGGGATTGGGAAGTGGTTCATCTAGGAGAAATCCTAGTTTTTCGAATTTAAGAACAATTTTCAAATTCCATAGCCAATGTAAGAAGTTTGGTCCCGTGAGTTTGTTGGAATCTAACAGGGAGCATAAATTCACACTAGAAGATATTATGCGATTTAATAACCTAGAAGAATGAGAGAGATTGTTAGAATGCACATTAATGCATATCAGTAAGGACTTTAATCACATGCATTATTGGTCCTATTGTTTTTATTCAAATCCATAGCCCTCACTATGAATTCGCGAAAACTTATAGTTTTCTTAATGGGTTAATATCTGATATCACTAAGAATGACCTTAGATTTGCCCAACAAGCCACCTTAAGTCAATCAGTAAGTATCATTCATACCAATTGCATTCAATTATACAACTATCGACTTGTGCCACCAACTGTTGATTTTGCACACTCATTGGGTTATCAACTCTTAATTTGTATTCATCCTATATATAACCCAACTTTGCTTCTATCCATATTAACCTTGCGTTTGCCCAACAAATCAATGCTTCCAGTTTGGACCAACCCATTAATCTAAAAATTTAATTTCCATGGTTTGAACATATTTGTGTAGAGCGGACTTGGGTTTGCCCAATAACCCAAATCTAAAAGAACAGTGGTTCTTGCCATATCAATGGAAGGTGTAACTCCTAATATTTGGTTGAGGGATTTGTCCTTTAGTCTCGTTAATACTTGGATGATCTTGATTATGTATATCACACATATATGTTCAGATTATGGACAACTTAATTTAATTGAGCCTATGTCTACAACTACCCTTAAAATGCATCTAATCCATGTATTATACAACGGAGGTTTAATTTAGATTATAACCTGACCATGCATCTAAAGTTCATGATTCGATTCAACTTTTGAACCTAATCGGATACTAGTGTTAGTCTTGGCTAATCCGAATTATTAATGTGATTTGATTAGGAACCCTAAAATTTAATTATTTTGATCTCCAAGTTAAACACGTTAATCCTTGTATATATGCCATTTTTCTAGTCACATTAGAAATGTTATGCTCTACTTGGATTAATTCTAGATTAATCCCTTCAATTAGTCATCTATAATATCCCTAGGCTATCTCAAATTTATCTAAATAATTTTGGCACTAGCCAAAATCATCTTGACGACCAAAATTGTCAAGATAAACAAGTTAACCTACTGGACTGATTTGATGTTCTGAAAATATCCGAAAACCTAATTTCAAACACATGCATTAAGCATGTTATTATCATCAAAATAATATATTTCTTATCACATAAGAACCTTATTTAGATCTCATAATCCAAAAGCATACATTATAGGTCATTAAGTAAGTCAACTCCATCAACTTTCAAAAAGTTGACCAATGTTGACTTTGTCATTATTTATTAATTAAATCAAATTCAATTAATTTTGGAAAATTTCCAGAGTCTTGTGCACATTCTAAATGTGTCTAATAAAAAAATTCTAGAAACTAATTCCTAGGATTATTTATTAAAAATTAGAATAAGCCAACACATCACGTGTGTATGACACTCGTCATGTTACTTCTAACACTAGTCAAACATTACATCATGCATGCATAAGACAATCACTTTAATAAGTGTCATACATCTCATACACGTGGAAACATCTCATCTTGCATATGCATGCATAAAATTTATAAAAATAATTTTTATAAGAATTAATATACAATTTACATGCATGCATATTCATCACATTTCCAAAATATCTAGAACTTCATACATGCCTCAAGCTGAAACTGAATTCGTAATAAAATAGTAAATGAAATTCAATTGCATTTTTTTACAAAAACATAACATAACATCTTAGAAACATTTTTTTGAAAGAAAAATAGAAAAAAAGTTTCTAGAATTATTAAGAAAATTTCAAAATCAGCACATGCATTCAGTTTTTCAGAAATTCCCAGAAATCAACATATGAACAGTCTCGATATTAATTCGAAATAAAATAGTAAATGACATTAAATATCAATTTCCTTTAACAAAACATAATATGACATTTTATAAATATTTCTGGAAAAGAAAAAAAGAAAAATAATTTTTCTACAATTTACACGAATTATTCCAAATCAACATGTATGTCAGTCACAACCCAGCAAACGCTTTGTACACGTTCAATACATCATCTATTACTTACATAAAGTTGCTCTGATACCACTGTTGGGTTTTCCATGATTGCATGCATCATATGCATGATAATGTAGTGGAAGTGTCGGAATCAAGATTCCAACACCATGACAACCCGAAAACCACAAAATCAAACATGTATGCAAGGATATGTAAAAGAACATAAAATATAATACTTTTTACCTTCTGTTTCTCCTCTTTTCTTGTTTCTTCTCCTTTTTGGGTTGTTCCAAACACCAAACCCTTCCTTGATCACCAAAGAACACACAAAGAAGATGAGGTAACAATGTATAATGGTAAATTTGAGCACCAAACCAAATAAGTTCTAGTAGATGCTCAAAATGATGGAAGATAGATCAAGAACTTTGTTGCATGCACTTTGATTCATGCAACAATTTCATAAATTGCAAGAACAAGGATGTTGATACCTGCCTCTCACTTTAAAACTCTTTTAGAGCCCTTATGCTCTTACTTGAGTGTGTAAGAAGAGAGAAAACCTTATGTACATAAGTGAAGAACTCACTTATGTACCCATTTGTGCCCTCTGTCACGATCGTGGCCAATTGAGCCAAGATCGAGGCCTGTGCTTGTCTTCAACCACGATCGTGGCCTTTGAGTCATGATCACGGCCCGCTTCAATTTGACCATACACACTATAGTTTTCATCTGATCTTTTATGCATGTGACCCTTAGATTCCTAGTTATTTTAAGCACTTAAATTAACTCTTAATTAAATCCATTCATGAAGGTTTTCATGATGCCAATTTGCCTGAATATAAGTGGATTAACACACGAACTCTTAGATAGTTAATTATCCAACTTATCAACTTTTCGATAGACAATTACCATGAAATTCGTCTTTTCACCATATTATACCCCACTTGGTTCAGGGTATGGGCTATGTGTTAAGTCCTACAGGACTGACTACATCATATCTTGTCTAAGTGATGTTAGTTCTTGTCCTGGGATCTCATTACTCTATGTGTCATTGAAGACTCTCTTAATGACATATAATTACTCTGGCAAGAGATTCCTGAGTAATGACCCCAGCAAGAAGCCGTGGGTATTATCTCCTTCTATCATGAATAGAGAATCCCTTATTGGCTACCCAATACCTTTGAATACAAATAGTTGTGCCCAATCACCACCCTAAAAGTGACCTCATCTTGAGGTAACAAGGAATGATGTCAAAGCATAGGATTTGTATCCAAGATATCTTTGATTACTTCAAGTCTAAGGATATTTGCATCATTGCTATGATGAGATTAATCATTGACATTCGATAGATCATCCATATGATAATATCATAACGGGTCGTTCGATGTACTTACTACTCTTAGTAAGAATCCACTTGTTAACTCTATTATAGTTTGTGAGATCTACTACTTGATCAAATCAAGGAGTATAACATGTGCTAGCCTGTCTAAATTAATAATGTCGTTTCTTATTAATCCTATGACTATGGATTATTTAGATACTAATATAATTGCACATGATAGGAATATCATTACCATAATCTCATCATGATTTCCTTCATGCTATGTTTAGTATCATGGACTTCATTAATTCAATTTAAGATCAATATCAATTCATATATAAATGAATATAGATAAAAATCCCCTCTTGGAATTCTCCATATTAAACCTCTTTAGCACTTTATTTATGTATGTGGATTTGGACAATCTAAGTAACCTTTTTGATCTATCTCTATAGATCTTTATTCGTAGAATATAGGATGCTTCTCCCATATCCTTCATAGAAAAGTTCTTAGATAACCAAATCTTTACAGACTGTAGCAAAGTTATGTCATTTCCAATTAACAATATGCCATCCACATATAGTACTAAAAAAACGAATGCATTCCCACTAACCTGCTTATAGACATATGGTTCGTCCACATTTTGCCCGAGGATGGCCAAAAGTTAAGTGTAGGGGAAATAGATATATGTTTAATATTGATACATTTAATCATTTACACTTAGCGATTATTGACATGAAATTGCTTAAGATAATTATTTAATTCATATATGATTTTAGGTGCAATTTGGAAGAAAAGAAATTAAAGTGAGTCAAAAGTACTACATTTGGGTGTCATTTTTCAAAAATTAATTTTTACTTGTCTTCATAGAGCAAGAAGAAGAAGAATTAAAAGTGCTTGATGGAAAAATGAAGAAATAACAAAATAGCCACGCGCATATAGCAGCTAGGAGTTGAAGGATAAAACAACAATGCAGGATGTGGATAACCAGTCGTTTGCATGATGTTTTAGGATTGAATTTCTGATGTAATTAGTGTGAACTTGAGTGTTGAGTGTGTATTTATGTGTTTTATTATATTAGTTTGTGTGTTTTAGTGTTTTTATGGGTTTGATTAAGTCTTTGACCTTAAATGTTATATTTTTGAGGTGTCATGATGCATTTGTTAGTGTTTCAGGGTAACAGTGAAGAACGGAGAAGATTCGAGGACTTGTGGGGCCACGATTGTGCACAGCAGGGCACAATCGTGATAGAAAGCATACATCCATGCCACGATCATGCATATGAGGCCACGCTCATGAAAAAAGGATAAGGAGCTGGATACGATCATGGTAGGCTCCTTATTATGGCCTGCATTGGAATGATAGAAAAACTCAAATTTTGCAAGATTTCTTAGACCGTTTCTACCCTGACTTTGACTTAAAGCCTCAAAAGTATAAATATAACATTACAAGTTAGAATTGAAATAGGTATTGAGAATATATTGTGTTAATGTTGAGTTTATGCTTATACTCACCTTTGGATCTTGATTTTTGATATAAATAAAATTTGGATTGATTGGGTTTTTTATTGATTTACTTGTGATTTAATTCTTGTTCTTAATAACTTGGCAATAAACTAAAAGGGTGAGCTAAGTGAAAATAATCAATTTGGACTAACGAGAGTTAGGTGAATTGATAGGCAAAGGATTAAATCAAACCAGTCATATAACAAGAGATCGAGCATAAATTCCTGATAAGTTAGTAGACAATTTTAGAACTAATTTAGGTTTTGGGAAAATTGAAAATCGAGAGACTGTAATTCCATAATTTAAATTAAGGATTATCAGTTAGTGTTAGAGCCCGCATTCTCGGAGTCCCCTTTCTTACTCTGATACCACATCTATTGAAGCTCGTGTTCAGACCCCAAGTTAGAGGTCATATCACCTAAGCTTATTACCATAAAGTGGGCGTAACCCAATGAAAACATCTTAACCATTATTAATTCATCATCATGCTTTTATCCCATAACGCATCTTACGTATCTGTAACCATAATTCCTGTTCAAAATTCATCATCTCTAATCAACAGCCTTTTCAAGTATACATAATTTCAACTCAATCTTATCCATACGCAAATTCATATATCCACTCAAATTTATCCATACGTAAATCATAAGTCATTACCATCAAATATAAGAGTTGTCACCAAGCCATAAAGGCATTTCCAACCACAATACATCCATATCTTATAATCCCAAGATACATAAGATACTTAATCTAAAAATACTTAAAACATAACTAACATCCTCATTGTTAAAAAATCTAGTTTACAATACAAAAATATGTAACCTTTCAAGCCACATTACAACAAAATCCAAAATCTCCTTGTACAAAGGTTACTTGAACTACGAAGTCCTAAAAATCACTAAAGCCTTGTGTCTTCTAAAACTTATTTCAAATTACAACCTAAGCAAGCTTGGAATGACTCCTTGACTCTCTTT
>JANZXR010364663.1:0-19945 GCA_027575705.1 Erythroxylum echinodendron
ATGAATTACATTAATTACAAAACTTTAATTTACTTAAATTATTTATTAATTAGAACATTTAATTCAATTAATTAGAATTAATTACGAGAGAATTAATAAAACCAAATTCATATTTCATAAAATTTATAAAATCATTTTACAAAAAAAGATTCAATACAAATTCAATAGCTACATTGGAGAATGGACTGGAGTCTGAAAGAGTATCATCTGATGTAGTCTTAATTAATTTTACTTATTGGTAAGGTCGTCAATAGTTTGGCTCCAATCATTTGTATTGTAGCACCCCACTCTCGCAAGACACGTACTTGACATCTTGAGTGATCTCTGAGTGCATAGCCTGCAAGGGTGGCATGCTAGATGAATCAAACACTTGAAACTTGGTACTTTTTTTTTTTGCTCTAATATATGCAGAAATCAATAATCAAATTCAGGCCCAAACTTTTATTTCATAAAACTCGAAATCACAATTATTAAAATACTTTAATCAATTTCATTTGCAAAATGTTTCCAATCTCAAAAGTTATTACATCACAAAATCATTTACAAACATTTTCCATTTGGAAAATTAGTAAAAACAGAATGTTCAAATACACATTGTACAAAAATCGTGAAAGATACGAATTGACCCTGACCTCTATCTTTTACTCAAATGCATTGTTTGTAATCCCGTTATCCTAACGGGGTAACTCTTTTGAGCTTGAAAAATATTGCAAATTTTGGGTAAGTTTTGCGAACTCACATAAGGTAATCATCATCGATGGTTCACTCAATTCTTGCATCACATAAATACACATAACATGTAATTTACATCTTTGCATATTCATAAAACACCACCTTTTACTTTCAGAACAACCATAATGATCATTTCATTAATGTAAAATAAATATATCAAATATAAATGCAATGCTCGTAAAACTCTCTTTCATTTATTATTGTCGTTGTGATCGAGTGCCTCTTTTACTAGCCCATATCACTTAGTGGATACCGAGCTGTATCAAATAATGTCCTATATCCCTTAGTGGATACTGGGTACATTCACAACTGAGCCCGAGGCTCTGATCACATTCTGAGCTTTAAGCACTTTATCCTGGCGACTCCGATCATAACTTCCTTTATCTTTCATGCATTCTAATATTGAAATGATTTACATATCATATGTTTAATCGGACATATGCTCGCATATTTACATTCAAATCACATTGGACCCAAGGTTCGGCATTCAACATCATTGTTGAGTAACGTATATTCTGTCACATTCACATACAGAAGCACTTCAATATCACAATCATCAGATCAGAATCATCGGACCTTCATGTCCTGAATTCAACAATCAAATCACATTCATAGATAAGTCAAAACAAAATTTAGCACAACAGTAATTGAGTGAGACCGTCTAGGTTACTCACAGTATGCTCTAAAATTAGCATTAACTCCCATGGTCTGGAAGCATCTGGATATGGACGTTCTATCCTGTGTATCAATGTCATATAATACACATTTACACACATTATTAATTGCACAATTATATGAACACCCAATCACATACATATGTATATGTGTTATGTATAATGCATGCTCAATGACAATCACGGGTATCTTTCCATTATTCTAGTCACATAATCATACATATTTTCAAAATCACATAATTATCATTTATATTTATGGTTTATGCCTCAATAAAACCATAAAAATTAAAATTTATAACTCATTTCTTCAATTCAGATTTTTCCTAAGAAACACATTCGGGTCAACTTTCCATGATCAATCTCATAATGAAAATTAAGTAATTCAAGGGTACTTTCATCTAGAAACTTGTTTGTTTATTTCTTAAGTTTCCAATGATATGAAGATCATTCAATTTGGTTCAGTATCCTATGAGTTGTGCTCACGATACCACAGACTGTCCATAATTGAACTTTTGGCTAGTTCATGATCATACCCTCAAATTGTACAACTCATAACTTTCAACTAAGATACCCAAAAATTACAACTTAGTACTAATTAAAAGATAAGAGAATGAACTACAACTTTTGTGAAGACACCCTTATCTGATTCAGCCTATATTCATTCAGTTTTTTATGAAAACATCAAAACATAATTTCTATCTTGGGTAGTACTATAACCTCAATACAAACTCAATTTCACAAAAAAATTTGAAATTCTTAGAGATAGAATTAAATTTATACTTCTCAAGAATATGTTTGTAGTTTAATCTGAATTAAAAATTACCTCATTTGGACATCTATAGCTTAAGATATCATCAAAAAACCAACACATGTTGATAAGGCATCTCCCTCGTATCACCTTCGGGATCGCGATCATGACTTTTGTAGTCGCACATGACTTCAGCAGAGTCGCGACCACGATGCATAGCAATCGCAACTTCGGCAGAGTCGCGATCTCGACCTGCATCTGGCCAAAGCGCCCTCCTTTCCTTTTTTTTCTTTTCCGAATTTCACATCCATTTTACACCTAGAAATTGAGAATTTTTGGCAAAGTCATCTTCTAAAAAATTGTTCATATATGTCTTAAGATTCTAAATAACCTAAGTTCATACAATTTGGATCAGTATTCTGAAATTTATACATGATTTACTCCATACTATTCAGAAACAGAGACAAATTCTGAAACTCAATTTCAAGACAACTTTCAACACTCTTAGAGCTAGAATTCAAACTCGATTTCTTTATGAAAATTGTAGCCACTCGTCTCTAGTTTAATATAAATCAACAATCATCATATTTGGATATCTTTAGATCAAGATATGTCACAAAACCGATGCATGTTCAGTTGAACCAATACATCTAACACATTTCTAGGACAATTCCTCATCAATCTCTTCCTAATTCATCTCTTTTGCTTAATCTATAACTTCTAACTTATATCCACATCATTTCTTATTCAATAATACTCCAATTGCAGTTTAAGATCATCCATACACAATTCAAAATCTATGCTTGATCATATACACCAAAAACAAAACACATCATATACACATTTATCATAATGACCTGTCTATCTCAAAAATCATCTCAACAACAACAACTTATCAATTTTCAACAAATCATATACTCAAAACAAGACATCAACCATCTTTATTCTTCATCCATGACACATACATACAAATTCATGACCAACCCATCAATCTCAAATTACTCATCATACATGTTCCATTTACACTAACCCATGAAGATTAAAGCATCACTTACTTGATTTAGCTCCAAATCCTTCAAAAGAAGACCAACCCTAGCTTCTCATACAACTCACGTACATCAACATGGAGATTGGGAGGTTAGGTCTTTATGAGAAATGAAGAAGAGAGCAAGATAAGAGTAGCAAATGAAAGATGAGAGCAAGGTGTTAATAATTGGGTGAGTGAAGATCATAAAGGAAGATAGAAGAGAAGAGATGTAGAGGTCATGAAAATGAGAAGAAGAAAAGTAAGATAAAACACAAAACTTGGTCTTTCAATTGGAAAGCATGGTGGGTTTTAAGACATGGCTTGGCAAGTGATATTTTCACTTGCCACATGTCATCTCCTTACAGGTTTACTTAGGTTCTTTAATTCAATTTGTCCAATCAACTCCAATTTATACTCCAATTGTCTCCAAATTTCAATGACACATGTCATTAAATCCCAAAGTCTTAAATAAAAAATTTCACTACCATTTGACTCTTAATTCAGCTACTATCTTTTAATTGTCTTACCACTTGACATTTTTCCTAGTCCAAATTTTCCCCAAATTTTAAGAAAATTTCGAAAATTCTCCAAAAATTCTAAAATACTAAATACACTCTCCAACTCAATTTTTCAACATATAAAAACCGCAATTCTCCACAAAATCACATTCACAATTCAATTATAAATCAATTATACCCGAAATGTCTATGAATGCATATACAATCATTTTAATATGTGTAAAAATTCAAATTCACTTGCGTATATGCTAACACTATGCATGAGCATGAAATGCATTTTCTAATATCTCATTGCTATTTCTCATTTACAGAAATCTACGGTTCTAAGCCTTAGTATGGAAACGGGATGATACATATATGTACAAACATTATATTTAGTAATATAATAATTAAAATAAAAACAATATTTAATAATGTAATATTACATAAATAGAGCATTAAAAATACCTTCATCTTTATATATTTGATCAAAATAACCTTCCATTGGTCGAGTACTTTCACCAATCTTCTCTAGATTAATACCTATAGCTGTAGGAAAAAAAACACAACATTAAGTAAGATAATGTAAAGGTAAATAAAATAAATTTAATAAAAAGAAAAGAATTTACCATCAATATCTTCATTATTTAACTAACTTTGAGTACACATAAGAGCTTTCACAGTGCGACAATGAAGTCGACTACGATGACAAGTAATGACCCCACCACTAGTACTAAATGCAGACTCTGAAGCAACAGTCGATGATGGAATAGCTAACAACTCCCGTGCAATGACTTGCATGATCGGATAATTTTGTCCACATGTCTTTTACTATAACAATTTATCAAACATCTCACCTTCAGTTTCAGGAACACACTCCTCAGAAATATATCTATCGAACTCCATCGTATTTTAAGATATCCTAGCCCTTTTCTCTTTCAGAAAATTTGAAAGAGAATCTATCAGTAATGAAGAAAAGGTCGAACTTCAAACTGAACTCTAAGACTGAGTTGAAATGCTTGCATCCCGATCATGAGTTTGTTGCACTCTAGCTTCAAAATCATGAAACAATTGATACCATAATTGTTTTATGGTATGTAGATGAACTTCACCACTGTACAATACATTATAGATATATTCAACCCATCCATCTTGTATCTCAGGTCCAACACATATAGTACTGCAATAATATCTCCAACCTTAGACCAATAAGAATTAAACTTCTCCGTCAAACATCCACAATCCCAAAACATGCTTTATGTTACACATAATTCTAAAAATATAGTGCAAAGTTGGATATTTTGTTCTTGAAAACAATTCAGTCCAACTATTGAATAATTCCAACTTTATACAAAGTTCTTTATCCAAGTACCACTGCTCCTCTAATGGAATGCAGATATACTGAGGCTCCCTTTCGGCTAATCTAGTAAATAGCTGAGCATATGGGATTATCGACTCCAGCATCTTAAGGGTTGAGTTCCATCTCGTAGGACAATCTAAAACTAACTTCTTTGCGCGGGGAATGTATAAAATCTGTGTAACATCTTCAAAAGTTTCAACTCTTTTAGGAGTTGCTCTCCAATATAAAACACTACTCTGAATACACTATATTGCTTTCTTTATCGTCTCTAACCCATCCTTCACAATTAAGTTAGAATATGCACAAAACAACGCATATGAAATAACTTACCTCCATCCAATAAACTCCCAACTCGTATCTTACGCTTCAACTTCTCAATCATAACATCATTTGTGTTATAATTATTGACTTTGATAGAGGAAACTTTGTTGTCGATGTTCACACTTATCAAACAATCTTTCAACATGTTTGCCAATTTTTCACTTATATGTGGTGTTGGCACATAAATAAACCTATCATAAAAAAGCGTAACAATATAAATCATAAATTCATAAAATAATGAAATTAAGTAAATGATAATAATATTAAAGAATATAAATTACCTCAAAAAGTCTATTGCATAACTTCCAATCATTATCAATATAATGTAACGTCACCGCCGTGTAACCTTTCTGTTGGTTATCGACTGTCCATATGTCCATTGTTATAGCAATTTGTCCTTGAACACTCGACAATACTCTTAATGTTTCTCTCTTCTTCTCCTCATAAATTTTCAAAATATCACTTCTCAATGTATTCTGACTTGGAACCTTGAAATTCTGTTGGAGTGAATTGAGAAATATCCTAAATCTCTTACTTTCAACCATAGCCAATGCATGTTCATCTCCAAAAACCATATCATCCTTCAAAATTCTTGATCTCTTACTGTTAAAAGTTGTTACGGTTATTTCATTCTTTCCCTTTATAAGGTTAGGGGTCAAAAATTATTGACATCCTAAAACCATCTTCCTTCTACTACATGATTCGATATGTCTCTTTAAATGAGACGTTCCACCTTTCGAACCACTTGAGTACAACTTATGACAATAGTTGTATTATGCGTTTTCAATTTTGTCGATCGATATAGTCTTCTTAAAGTGATTCCAAACATCACTTTTAAGTTGACTAACTTGACTTCTAATTGAACCTCTATCATTACTCGGTGTCAGAATAGAAGTTTCTATTTCTACCTTTGGTACCAGATTAGCACTCTCAACTGAAGGAATAATATGTTCATCCATTTGACAAACCAACCATGAAACCACTAGATTTAAAATAAAATATAAGCTATATTAATTACCAAATCTTATAAAAAGCTATCATTATATCAATATAAGTAAAACAATCATTGATTCATAATTTCTTAGTTTGAAAGTAAGGCAAAAAAATCTGAAGTAGTTAATAGAAATACGGGAAGCTTACAAAACTACCACAACAATCAGTAGCAATTCACTCACAATGATTCGAAGACAATACACATGCACAAATAAATCCAAAAACAAGTAAACAACATTCCTTTATCCATTCAACTATTAAATATATTCGGTATTCCAAAACATGAATCCTCAATCCATTCAACAATCGGCAATTCTGTCAATTCATTCACAGTTATTCCAAGAAAATAGACACGAACAAATAAATACAGAAACCTCAAACCTCAATGCTCAATCCATTTAACTATTAAAACCAGAAACATCAAGACAGTAGACACGAGAAACATCAATCCTCATTCCTCAATCCATTCAACTATAAGATTCCAGGATAATCACCTTTGTTGAAAAACACAGGAAATGCAATGTTGCGAGTTGCAACGAAGAAGAAGAATAGCAAGGTCACTTGTGACGGTGCAATGGAGGGAGAGGGAGGTAGAGCAGTGCCTGGGTCACGGTGACTGTGAGTGGGAGATGAGTTGTGGCAGGTGGGATGGAGGGATGAGTGGGACGATTGAGTCTGAGAGTGATGAGGAAGGCCTGGAGGCAGAGGAAGAGTTGGAGGCGGCAGCTGGAGAGGGAAAGGATGAAGGCCGGAGGGTAGGAGACTGGGAGTGAGATGCTGCACTTTTGTTTCATTAAAGACAAAACGACCGGAGACTGGGAGTGGGATGCTGTGCTTTTGTTTCGTTAGAGACAAAGCAATGTCGTTTTCTTGCAATAAAAAAAGACGTTGTTTTATCTTTAGAAGATGATAATAAAAGGATGTCATTTTATGACCAACACAAAACGAAATCGTTTTGAAATGATGTCGTTTTGTGTTAATCGTAAAACGATGTCCTTTTATTATCATCTTCTAGAGACAAAACAAAGTCGTTTTTTCTTACAACGATGTCATTTTGTCTCTGGAAAAAATGACTCCTGCCTTTAAAAAATGACGTCATTTTTTAATGAATAAGACGACGATGTTTTAGGTAGACGGGCCACGGGCCATAAGCCACCCGTTGCCCGTCCGACTTAGCTAGACCCATGGCCCAGTTTGATCGGGCTAAACCCATTGACTATGGGCCGGACCGGGCCAATATTGACATTCCTAACATAAACTAGTGTATACAAACTAATCTTTTTGCACGTCATATATGTAGTCTGAAAGCTCAACAAATTCTTTTAGAATGAAAGAACGGTTAATGGCATTGAGACCAGATGATGATCATAACATCGGACGACCAGAAAAAGAAGAGAGATGCATAAAGTGATGGAGTTAGGGTGAGAAAACTAGACGATAGTTGGCAAAGAAAATGAATGGGTAGTTAGGCATGATATGTTAGGTTTTTTCTTTATTAAATAATAACATGACATTGTTTTGTTATTCATTTTAAATATAACCTAAAACTTGAGTTTCAATATGGGTCAAATCAGACTATTTGAAACCTAAAAATTAAAAAATGTTTAAACTTAAAGAAAAATCCTATCAATTTAGGTCAAATCAGTCAAAGTCAGACCCTTTTACAATTTGTACCTAATATTGTATTTAACATGTGCTTTTCAATATAATATCAAAGTTTCCAAAAATTAAAATATAGGCCAAAACTACATTTTGAATACTAGCATTTACATTATAATACAAGATGAATCTAATGTTTCAACGCGTTTAAATTGACTCCCAACATTTACAAAATATTTAAAACAAACCCTAAGAGGATGAAAAATCTAATAGGTTTAACTCTTTGTCAATTAAATGTCATATCATAATTGACGTGATATTTTTTAATTCTTAACATAAAAATGGCCCCATTGTTAAGTGAAATATGGAACCTACTTTCGGGTTAATTTAAAAATAACTAATTATATTAAATTTGGATAATTCATATTAAGGTTAAAAATAATTTAATTAAATACTTAATCAGTGTTATTAATCATAATTAATAAAAATAAAAGTGAAATGATATAGGGAATTAAATTCCCTAATTCCTAATTCCCTAAACTCACCATTTACACTTTATCCAAATCCTTAATTCCCTAAACTCACTGCGTACTCTCACCTGATCGTAGCAGTAGAACAACCACTTTCCTCCTACATGTTATCTCTCTCCCACATGTTTGTGTCTATATAGAAAGTTTGTCTCTCTTCTGTATGCTGCACCTCGTGTCTCCTACTCCTACAACTAGTGTTGAATTTTTGGGAAACACAGTAAGGACAATACATCATAGTAGGTTTGCTCTTTTGTCTAGGTTTGTATTTTATGATTATTTTATGTTGTAGTCCAATATTTCTTATGCATAATGCCAAATTCCTCATGGTCCCCTATTCCTTCTACTTTGTCCTATAAATCCATATGAACAAATGTTGATATATCATATTTATTCAAAAAATATTAATTACTCATGCATACTTTTGAAATAACTTAAGTATAGAAAATGTACGATTGAAGGCTCAACTTAACTTGGTCAACAATATTCACAAGTATAAAACATTATTTGATTATCAAACCTTATGTTGCTTACTGTGTATTGCTTCATATATCAAACTTATAATGTTATTTCTTTCATATTTATTAGTTCATCACTGAGGTCTTTTCACGTGTTACTAGTGCTAATACAAATGAACATATTGTTATACTGAGTCAATAAAGAAATACTATTAGTTTCATAATTGAGCATTGACATGTGTGTTTGTAGGTTGCTAGCTCTTCAAATAGTAGTAAAAGAAAATATAGAGAAGTTGATCGACATTCATTCAAGCTATCTTTTGAACCAAGGGTTCTAAAGTCGAAAGGATAATCTAACATCACTTCCTAATAGTTACAAGCTGAAGCAATGAAAAGGAGAGCATCATTGACTCAAGTAGTACATGAACAACCATCTTAGTCAAGTGTAAATAAGGGAAACAATGTGGTTGATTCACATAATCAACCATATTAATATTGTCATATATGTTGTTTGGTACTTTAGTTATTGGTACACTTGTTATAGGAACTTTGTATACAAATGGATAGATGGATATTTTGTTACTTTTATGTATGGGTGGATAGATGGATGTTGGTGGTATAGTTGTTTTTTTAGATATTTTATATATGGATCCAATAACTTTTGTACAAGGATGAATGTTGTGGTGTAATTATTTATTTATGTAGTGCTTCAATTATTCATTGTGATAGAAAACCATGAATATACTTTTTGATGATTATTACAACTATTAATTAGGCTTTATGTTCTTCTGCAAGTGGTTGTAATCCACGCGTGGCAATTATCAGAACAATAATATTGCTTACTCACCAATTTTGGAAGTTACTACATTTAAGATCAACTTTGGAGTAAAATTATTTTCTATCTCTCACACACACATTTTGAGTCTGAATGTCCATTAAGGCATCTTTATGAATAACAAAACAGTAAAGACATAGGACAACTAGCCAAATTCTTTTTCATTCATCATAATTCAAGTTTGAAATAAAAATATTACAATTCAGTGCCATTTTCCCCAAACAAATTTTACTATAACACTCACTATAAGCATAACAAAACTTATTACAATAATCAATAAAATACATTTCAACTCTTTTTTCTCTTTTGTCAACAAAATAATTTCTTGTTTCATTAGCTTTATTTGCTGCTCAGTTTCTGACATTGTACTTGATTCAAATGTGGTTGTTTAGGCCTCCTTCATCATGCATACTTCTTTCCTTAATTTATGAATCACTTTAACATCTTTCTCACTAAAATTTCATTGTATCACTTAAAAAAATTCACATCTTCCAATTTGAAATATAATTAATAATTAATAAGATAAACATTAAATATAGGTACTAACATTTTTATCTTATAAAACAAAGCTTACGAGATATTTGGAGCATCCATAAAATCTCTTTCTTGGGTTATTATCACTCCATGAATTTCTAAGTGGGGCTTTTAAACAAAAATAACAAACCACATTATTTGAATATAATGTAGTATTAGTAGAAGTCATCATATCCGTAGCTTTAGGAAATCACTACATTTATCACAATGTAATTATAATTAATACATATAATTAGGAAAATTGTCTCAGCGATAAATTAACTTATTTATACAAATAAACATAAGATATTGAACTTCCTTTCTTTCTATTTTTGTCTTCATTGTCACTATAAAAGCTTAATGTAATTGATCAATTTTTATAGTATACATGCTTCAAAATTGTGTAATGGATATGAAAATTTGGAATGAATGGAGACATTAAGCAAGCTTAAGGAGTGATAAAAAAGTTGCAATAAAATTACATGTCTTATAAAATTTCTTAATGTCTTGTTGGGTATGAAGAAATTACTTGTGAATAATAGTTTAGCATTATCCTAGTATGATACCCTGGAATAACTAACTCAAATTATGTACTTCATGTTCCATCTCTTTGTTAGCTGTTATCTATTTAAGTTTGTGACAACTTTATTGCATGCATAATAGTGCAACCTTGATCGCAGAAGGAAAAAAAAGATAATTGTAGTAAACAATGATGTTAAATTTATTCAATTAAAAAATGTTGCGTCAATTGATAGGGAGTCAACCTTGTCATATTTTTTGTCCTATTAGTGTCTATTTTAAATATTTTATAAATGTTGTGGTTTAATTTTGTAATATCATCATATATAAATATCTCACTTCCACCACTATCTTTCCTATTTTTCATTTTTAGCCCCTATAGAATAATCCTTTTCCTTTATTCTTCACTACTAGTACTCTAACTGGCTAATGATATATACCAATCAACTCCTCTCTTAGAGCCCATCACAACCATACCTATTTACCTCATAACAATGTTAGAATGATCACAAAAATTAAGAAGAAAAGTTAGAGCAAAAAAATCAAATGTTTGATTCATCACCTCCAGTGAGTGTTGCCCACCACCACCACCACCATTGAATTCCCTTCGACATCAAAAGAATTTTTTGTCCTTTAGTTTGGTCGGTCAATAAATCTGTACTCTCTAAGTTGCACACCCCCTTTAGATTGTTCTATTCTATTTGTTCTTGCAAAAGCCCTATGTTGTCATTGCCAGTCATCATCTGTATTATTGTCAATTGACAAAAAATAAAGGTTAAGGCTCCAAAATGATTATTCTTTAATTTGTTCAGATTGGTTGAAATTTTAAGTTTCTTGTAAGTATAAAAGTTATTCTACTATTCAAGAGCTTATTTTATTATTAAAATAATTGAATTCTTAATTAACGATTTTTCAATGATCGAAGGAATATTTTGATGACCAGAGGAATATTTCGATCATCGGAGATACCATTCTGGCAATCTTCTGACGACTTTTTTAGAAATATTTGAAAAATCCTATAAAATGGGTTAATCATTTTTCTTTTAATAACCATCAAGAAATTATTAGCAATTTATGAATTAAAAATCAGGAAATGTTTATGCAATAATAAGATCAAGGGTCAAATTGCATAATTGGATCATCCTAATATGCATAATGAGTCCTAGGTTGTTACTTGATCCCAGCAACTTGTAAATGACAGTAATTAGGATATTTCCTTTCTTATTTTATAGGTACATTAGGAGTGGAACCCACATCATAAAGTTCATATAGATACGTACATCATTCAAGTAAGTTCATATCCATCTACCAATACTGAATCCACACTATCTATTAAATATGATTCTATACTGATATGATTGATGGCATGATAAACTAGGATAGATGCCCCGTATCATTGGGTATATGGATATGATATGATATATATATATATATATATAACACACATACAAGCACCAACAAGTATATACATGTACATATGTAATTTTTGTTGCAATTATCATTATGAGTATACAAAAAATACCATGATATAGGTTCTTGTACTTATGATATACTACATGCATTTATGATGGTACTCACATGATTGAGTGATTGTTTTGAAAAATTGTATGATTGATATTTGGATTATGTATGTTTTTGTTTGATTGTGAATGCGGAGGAGGAAAACTCTGTAGGACTTGCTACCTGATGGGTGTCCATCAGGACTAGATGCACATTATTTTAATTATGAGAGATGATTTTAATATGATATTGACATGTGAAAAGGACCTATCTTGATTGATGTTTGGCTCCCTATTGAATCATTTCATATGTATATTATTTATTTATATGAATGTGATTTTGGACGTATTTAGTAAGGTCTAGTCTGTTGGTGATGCTTGGCTCCCTGTAGTCCCTTTGGATTAAAAGAGTATAGGTGTATAGCTGGACCATTAGTGATGCTTAGCTCCCCACATCCATTCAAGGTATAGCAATTCGAGAATTTACCTTTGGAGACTAGGGTCCTATAAATATTACTTCTTTTTTATTTATTGTGCGTTGCATAAGATTTTTCATCATCATATATGTATGTTTCTATTAGTATAAACTATATATTTTGTGAGCATGCCATTGGGTTTCATAGGACGATATGGACTTACTCAGTAAGGCCTGACTCTCCTCAACTTTATTTTTTAGATTAACTATTACTAACTTCGCAACAGTGATTTTACATTTGTAACTTTTGTAACCTGTAAAGGTTGTTAATACCCTAATTAATATAAGTCAATTACTTTTTAAAAAGTGATTCCAAGGAGCACGGACTATAATACATCTACTTCTATGTATGTTTTTTACTTTGATAGGTGTAGATTATATTTTGTTTTTCCGAATGTTTAAGTGTGTTTTTAAGTATTTCTTAGATGCTTATCATGTGTATAGGCTTAGAATTGTGTTATTGTTGTGTTAGTGTGTATTCTAAGTGTTTGTTTGATTTCGAGCAAGAATTGGATTATAATTTTTGTTTCAAGAGGTGTTCGATTGTTTGTGAGTGTTGGAAATAAGGAAATTGAAGAATAAAGAAGATTATGGAAGCATAAAGGATGTCACAATCGTGCATGGAGGCACGATCATGATAGGAGTTGTATGGGCTACATGGCGCTTGATCACAATTGTGCTCAATGCCTATAAAGATCATGCCTCTATGTACAGTCATGATCATGATAGAGAGGAAGATTAACACGAAGCAAGATCGTGACATGGTCGTGCCAGAAGGTTTTCTAGGTATGATTTTTTTGCGCTTTTAGGTTTAGGGATAGTTTTGGAATCGAAAATAGTGGGAAATCCTTAGAAAAAACCCTAAAACCCTAAAGCACTATATAAGAATAAGAAAAACACTAAAAGGAGGTAGTAACCATTACATCAAAGTGGAGAGAACAAATAAGAGCTTCAGGAAATTCCAGTATTCCAGATCAAGACTTCATATAATTTTTACTCTTTTCTTTTTATTTTCTTAATATTCATTGATATTTAATTGGATTTCTATGATGTATAAAATGTCTATGTATTTCTAAATCCATATTAAGAATTATTCTGGAATTATTTTGTGAGATTTAATTATTGTTGATTTCAATATATCTTTGGATGTTTATGATAATTTTCATGCATATATGTGATAATAAATCAAGAGAGTGAGCCAAAGTAATTAGTGTTAAGGTGTGCAACAAGAGTTGGCAACTTAATAAACCCACAATTATCAAATTAATGATCAATTGAAGAGAGAACTTAATTATGAAATTAATCATCTATAGGATTGGTTCAAATCTAATTGAAAAAGCTAGGAGTAGTTAAATAGAAAGATTACAAATTTATAAATATTGAATTCAATTAGGGTTACTTGATTAGATCCTGAGAGAGAGTAATCAAAACTTTAGGATATCTTGGATTAAACATAAATTGAATCAACAAGATTAAGGGAATCAAAATAAGGATATAATAGTTCCTAAGTCCTTAACTTTAATAAATCTCAATTTCATTAGAAGATGAACTAATTTATTATTTATTTGTTTCATTTTATTATTTGTCTTAATTTCAGTAGCTTATTAATGTAAATCAATTCTTAGTATCTTAGATAAAGTTCTTTTCAAGTTGTTTAGGTGTCTATAGTCTTTGTGGGAATGATAACTTTTATACTAAAAGATAAGATTTGTATACCTGCAATATTGAGAGTTTTATTATTATATAGTTAATAAGTTTTTGGAATCGTTGTCAAGAACTTTCAACATAAATTTGAATTCTTTTGATTTAAGGATTTAATACTTTTCTTATATGAACACAAATGCCTCAACATAAAATTTTAAAAAATAAAAATAAAAATAAAAAATTTGCAAGGAAATCAAAGATACAATAACTCTAGACATACTAAAGTAAGAATGAGAAATTCGAAGAGTTAAATGCCAAGAAGCAATAAAAAAGGGATTGTAGAGGAATTAGATCATGGAGAGTAGCAAAGGACCCTTTTGGACTTCTTGAGGATATCAATGCTAATCATTAAGGAATTATATGACCACTAGTGTAAGAGACACACAATCTATTAAGAGAGATGGCAAATAATAACTGTCTTTAGACATCAAAACGAAGTAGACAGCAACCAACCTTTTGCAATCCAAATGGAATGATTGTTGTAGATTCAGTGACAACATTACAGGTTGAGGTTTTCAATCTAACCAAACAATTGAACAACCTAATAACCACCTCCTTTTCTTCACTCAAATCAATTTAGCACTAATAGGAACTATGTGGAAAATAGTAACATAGAGCAACTCAAATTTATGGGAGAACAATAGGTTAGGGAGGTACAATTCTTGGTAAAAGAACGACTTGAATTTCTCATGGTCTAACCATGTAAAAGCTCAAGTGAAAAGTCAAAACCCACTTAGATTTTATCAAGACAAGTCCAGTCCATGAGATTCAAAGATGGACAAGTTTATGGACATAATGAATTCCAAATTCACAAGTGTAGAAGGGAATTTCGAGTAAGTAGTGAAGAATAATACCTCTTCTATTCAGAATTTAGAGGTTAAAGTAAGCTAGTTAGCCAATGAATTATCTACAAAATGTGTTGCAAACCTTTCAAGCAATAAGGAAGTAAATACAAGAGATCAATTTTAGTCTATCATACTTAGGAGTGGGAAAGAGCTATCGAAACTACCAGAAAAACAAGCTAAACCCTACCTTGTAGAAGACCAATAGAAGAAGGAAAAAGATGAAGATAAGAATGGGGACTTCTCTACATTCCTTCTCCTCCATATCTAGCGAAAATACCATTCCTATAAAGTCTTAAGAAGAACAAATTGGATACATAATTTTGTAAAGCTTGTGGAAAAGCAGAAGAAATTTCATATTAACTTTCCCTTTGTGAATGCGTTAGAGAGCATACCTCAATATATGAAATTTATCAAAGATAACTTATCAAACAACTAGAATTGGGATTACAATCAAACATACTCTATTACAGAAAGTTGTAGCTCCATAATTACCAACTACTTGCCCTTAAAATAATTGCCAACTACTTGCCCTTAAAGTTGGAAGATCCATTAAGTTTTACTATGCCCTATGTTGTTGATAATTTAGATTTTTTAAAATGTTTATGTGACTTAGGTTAAAGCATTAATCTTATGACTTTGTCACTTTTCAAAAGATTGGGGCTAGGATATGTGAAGCTAACTTCCATGCTTATTCAGTTGATGGATCAAACGATAAAGAAATCATTTTTCATGGTGGAGGATATGCCTATAAAAGTGGACAAGTTTATAATTCCTGTGGATTTCTTCATGCTATCCTTTGAAGAAGATCAACACTATCCACTGATTCTTGGTAGACCCTTTTTGAGCATTGGAAGAGTTTTAGTAAATGTCCATAAAAGCAACCTTATCCTTCAGATTGGTGAACAATGTGTAGAATTCAATATGAATAAGGTATTAAAGAATTCGAAGGAGGGCAAGTCATTAATAAAAGTTGATGTAGTTAAATATTTAAAGCAAGAAGAAAAGGAGATGAGCGTGTATGAGAAAGACGTAGAGTAGTTTATCTTCTTACAAGAAAAGCTGTTAGATTCAATCGAAGATTTTGGGAGTTTCATCAATCCCTATGTTATTGGCAGTTTCTTACTAAAATGGGCATTACTAGACTTACTTAGATTTCTTAATTTTATCAATTATTTCCTTGTTATATTGTAACATGTAGCTTATTTATAGGCTACTAAATTGAAATTGGATGAACATGTGAAAGCAAGCCACTCATAATAGACCCAGGTTGAGTTTAAACATTAAGAGTACTTCAAGCTAATAACGTTAAACAAGCTACTTAGGAGGTAACTAGGAATTAGGATAAGTTTTATTTTTTATTTTTATTTTATTTTGTTGGTACTTTGTTATTTTTATGTTTATGTTTATTTTTTAAGGAGTGAATTATTTGGATTTATGGCATAAAACATCTCCAAATTCTATCACCCACACTATTACTGCCAAAACACCATAAGTATTCTTACTCTAACTTTTTCTTTTTTGTTATTTATGTTTAGTTGTATTGTTTTGTTTCTCACACTAATGACAATGTTTTTTCAACTTTAGGTATGTATATACAATTGAATATCAATTATGCATGAATTTTACTTTTGTATTGTGTTAGTTTTTTATTATGTTGGCATTGTGATAACATTTTGTTGCATTACGAGTGCATCATGTGAATGTGTCAATGGTAGGAATTGAATGGAATTATTTTAGCTTTGAACATGTCCATTTAAATTGTAAAAACTTATGAATTTTGTGTTTTAAGTGTCTTTAGGATGAATATGTATTTTAATAAAGATATGACACCTATTATTTCATTTTATGACTTTTGTTTGTACACATTTATAATTATAGTCAATTGAATTGGTTAGCATTATTAATACCTATTATAAGAATGATTGACTAAGAAGAAATGAGGTAGACTAAAAAATTAAATGCAAAAAAGTATTAAATAAAATAACTATTCCACGGACCCTTTTTAAGAAAATTAGGTTAAGAATAAAGTTAGTAACCAGTTGAGAGTTATGATATAGCTAAATAACTAGGGGTATTCAGGAAAAAATGTTTATCTTAACATCAAAAGGCTAGAATGATGAAAGAAATAAGTTAGTATGTTGAAACTTTTTAAGTGATTGATGTTTAAGGTTAAGTTAATTTCATAAAATTTGATGACAATGTATGACTATTATACATTGCATAATTATGTGTTTATATGTTTATACATTTTGTTTATCTATATTTTTAGTTTTACTTAAGGACAAGCAAAGGTTAAGTATGGGAATATTATTAGGTGTAGATTATATTAAGTTTTTCTAAGCATTTAAGTTTGTTTTTAAATGTTTATTAGATGATTATCATACGTATAGGATTAGAACTGTATTATTGTTAGTGTTTGTATATCTTATAACTGTTTGCTTAGTTTAAATCAAGAATTAGATCTTAATTTTATGTTCCAGAACTGTTTGATGTGTTTGTAAGTGTTGGAAATAAGGAAATTGAAGAATAAAGAAGATGTTGGAAGAATGAAGGAAGTCACGATCATACATGGAGGCATGAATGTGATAGGTATTGCATGGGTAGTATAGATCTCTATCACAAACATGATATAGAACAACATAAGGCATGATCGTGCCCAAGTACAACTTTATTTTTGGTGTTTTTAAGGTTTAGGGATATTTTAGGAACAGAACAAAGTGGGGAGACCCTAGCCCTAAATCCTTATATAAGAAGATAAAAAACACCAAAAGAGGCAACAACCATTACATCAAAGTGGATCAAAGTGGAGAGATTAAAGAAGAGCTTACAAAAATTACAGCATTCTAGATCAAGGCTTCAAATAGTTTTTACTCTTTTGCTTTTATTTTTTCATAGTACTTGATATGTCTTTTGATTTCTATGATGTAAAACATGTCTCTAGATTTCTAAATCCAAATTAGAAATTATTTTTTAGCTTTAATTATTGTTGAATTCAAGTTAACTTTTGGACGCTTATGATAATTATCGTCCATATTCTTCAAAACAAATCGAGCGAGCGAGTTAAAGTAATTAGTATTAAGGTGTGTAAAAAGAGTTGGCAAATTAGTAAACCCACAATTGTCAAATTAATGATCAATTTAAGAGAGGTCTTAATTGTGAAATTAATCATCTATAGGATTGCTTTAGATCTAATTGAATAAGTTATAAGTAGTTTGTGAATTGAGAGATTACAAATCTATAAATATTAAATTCAATTAGGGTTACTTAATTAGATCTTGAGAGAAAATAATTAAAAATTTGGGATATCTTGGATCAAACATAAATTATACATGATTAAGGAAATCAAAATAAGGATAAAATAGTTCCTATGTTTTCAAATTTGATAAATCTCAATTTTTCAAATCAATTTTTAGTACCTTATAAAAATTTCTGTTCAAGTTGTTTAGGTGTCTATAGTCCTTGTGTGGATGATACCTTTTGATACTATAAGATACAATCTGTATACTTACTGTATTGAGAGTTTTATTATTATATAAAACTTGCTAAACATACTTGTTCCCTAAGGAATCAATGATATGATTTAGTTTGTTAAAAAACTTTCTTCTACTACACGCTAACATTAGTGTCTTATGTATACCTATATTATTTTTTATTTTTTAAAATTTAAAATTTTCTATCATTAGTAGTCAAGTTTACATATGATCTGAGGGCTCTAAATTTTATGCTTCATGTGATGGTCAGATGCTCATTTATGTCATGATAAAGTTGGTATTAAAGCCTAGGTTAAAAGATTTAAGGTGTAGGGCATCGTTGTTAGACCCGGTTTCCCAGAGTCTAACTCTTTCTTGCTTGCCTATTTATGCTTGCTCTGATACCAACTCTGTTAGACCCTGCTTGCGGAGCCTAACTCAGACTTACCAGATTATTCGTGTTTTCTTTGATACCATACTTGTTACTTTCATGCAATCAGAATATCTTACTACGTAAGTTATCTTCCAGAGATAACACCTCGATCATTTTTGAGTTATCCTCTCAAAACTTCCCTTTTATTAGTCTCATTGCTTGCGTCTCATTTTCGGCTTCCCTTCATCTCATTTCTATCATCTCATTTCTGTCTATTTTGAAGTCTGTGAATAGTAACACAGATGATATCTTACAGTCTTCATAACTTTCACTAGCGTAATCGGTTCGGGGTATTCTCCATATAGTTTGAAAGATAATTCCAAGGTCTAAAACCTCTCTGAAGACCCCAAGATCAACTCTATCTTCTGAGGGGTCAATAATGGGATAGAAGATATAAACAAACAGTAACCCAGACGATAGTGTGAATAGTGTCACAGACAAAGTGTGGGAAACACAGACGATACCTTTCAAACATTATATCTTTCTCTAGGGGAATCAGTTTGGGGTATCCTTTATATGTTTAGAAAGATGTTTTCAAGCTCCTTAACTTCGATGAAGACCTCGAAGGTCGATTCTAACTCCTGTGGGTTCAACATTAGGACAGAAGATACAAGGTGAATGGGAACATAGAAGATACGCTTCACTCCAGTACTTCTTAACTCCTTCTTATAATCCTTAGTCCTTAATCTATCCTATGTGTTCTATCCTCTGTGGTT
>JANZXR010364682.1:0-19942 GCA_027575705.1 Erythroxylum echinodendron
GGTCGAAGAGCAGTGCTGAACTAAGAAGGAGAGCTGTTGAGGGCAATTATGGGTGATGAATATGTGTAATCAGTACGCGACAGTGGTAGTATCGGAGAAGAGAGGATAAACACGATAATGGATAAGTTATTCTCTTTCAGAGAATACTAACGTCTTAGGATATGTTTCATACGAGTTGGACTTCGATAACGGGGTCCAACAAGCAGATTTACAAAATGAAGATCACCTCAAATGAAAATACAAAACATAGTAAAAAAGAAGTTAGAGCATTGCAGACTGTGTTTCGATAAAGTGAATAGCTTTGATACGTGCGTAAGATGTCGGAGATTATTGGTTTTGGGATGAGTTGTTCAAGACTACAGAGGAAGAAAGGTTCAGAATTTCCTGATTAGGGTTTTTAAAGAACAATAAAGAAGGGTTTTGGTAATGTTTCACAAAATGTGTAGCCAAATCAAACTTTTTAACGATTATTTGGCATATTCGTAACGTATTATTGTACATTTTGTGACGGTAAGAGGTAATTTATTGCCTAAGCATGGTATATAGAAAAGTATACTACCAGATTGAATAAAATATTTGCTCACTACCTATTTGTTCAATTGATCAGTATGTAAATATATACAACATCATCTAGGAGCTATTTTAGGAAGCATTTACAGCAATTGCTATGACATAATAACTATACAACAATCTCAGTACATAAATAGAAACAGATCAAAGACTTTATTCAAATGGCTTGATTGTAGGCTAAGATTATGAAGTGTTAACTTGATCTTGATTTTGGCAATCTTCCTTAATACGCCCCCGCAAGATTGAGCTTCCATCAGCAAGACCAATCTTGATATGTAGCAATTCAGTCCGTTGTTATGACAAAGGTTTTGTCAGGAGATCAACAAGCTGATATTGAGTGTGAACATGCTGAATATGAAGGGTTCCATTCTGAACAAGATCTCTAACAAAGTGTAAATCAATCTGAATATGCTTTATGCGAGAATGATTTACTGGATTAAAACTCAGATGTGTAGCACCAAGATTATCACATAACAACAAGGGAGGCATCTTTAGTATAACACCAAGTTCATGAAGTAAGGAGTGCAGCCACACTGTTTCAGATGCAACATTGGCAAGAGCACGATATTCAGCTTCTGTCGATGAGCGAGCGACAGCTCGTTGTTTCTTGGAGCTCCAAGAAATGGGATTCATGCCAAGAAAACTAATATAAGTCGAAGTAGAGGTTCTGTCATCCACATTCCCTGCCCAATCAGCATCAAAGAATGTTATTAAAATGGGAGTTGTGTTTTTAGTGAGCTGAATACCATGAAAAATGGTGTGCTTCAAGTAACGAAGCAGTCTCTATGTGGCTGTCCAATGTGCTGTAGTTGGCTTATGCATGAATTGAGATAGCTTATTTACAGCAAATGATATGTCCGGTCGGGTCAATGAAAGATATTGAAGACTGCCAATCACACCTCGAAAGTTGGTGCTATCAACTGATGTTGTGCCATCAACTAATTTCAGAGAAGCAGTTATGGATAAAGGAGTGGACACATCCTTAGCAACAAGCATATTCGTTGTGGACAGTAAGTCACGAATGTATTGATGTTGCGATAAGAATAGACCAACACGAGTAGGAATAACCTCTACTCCTAGAAAGAAACTAAGATTTCCCATATCTTTTAAGGAAAACTTTTCACCCAATTTCTAAATAATGTGATCCACAAACTGAATATCATTGCTAGTAATTACAAGATCATTAACATAAACTAAAAAATAACAAATGATAGAACCATTTATATAGATAAACAAAGAGGAATCAGCTTTGGAGTTTTTGAACCCGATCTGGAAAAGATCAGTCCTCAGAGCTGTGTACCAAGGACGAGGAGCCTGTCGAAGCCCATAAATAGCTTTTCTCAATTGACACACATGATCAGGCTTATTGACATCTTTAAACCCAGGAGGCTGCATCATATAAATAGTTTCTGTGAGGGTTCCACGTAAAAAGGAATTGTTAATGTCCATTTGTCTCAAGGGCCACCCATTCATCACAGCTATAGTCAAAACACATCGAATAGTAGCTAGCCTAACAACAGGACTGAAGGTGTCCTTGTAGTTGAGCCCCGGTCTTTGGTTATAGCCTTTGGCAATAAGCCTGGCCTTAAATTTATCTACCGAACCATCAGCTTTGCGTTTTACTCTACCCACGAGTGTATAGTTTGGGGGTAGTGGAACTAAATCCCAAGTTCCATATTTTATCAAGGCAGTAAGCTTAGTGAACATGGAATCACACCACCAAGGATGACTCACCGCTTGAGTTACACAATTTGGTTCAATTTCTTGAGGGGTGGGGTGTTTGAAAACCGAATGGAGTTGCTTGGGTTTAACTATGTTGTTCATGGAATGGGTAGTCATATTGTGAAGGCGAGGAGCCTCGGTTTGAACACACGAAGTGGGAATGGAATGTGACTGCGATAAACTAGAATTGACAGTTGTGTGTGTGAGAGTCAGATTGAGTGAAGAAGGAAGAATAGATTCATGCAAGATGGGAGCATCTGAATGAGAGACAAAATTTCTAAAGTCATCAGTCGAATGGAAAGTAGAAGGGGAGGGACGAGGGTTACCTGGAGGTGATGGAGACGCAGCACGAACATCGTCCGGAAGCACAGGTGATGGTGCGAAATAAGAGGTGTGCACGGATGGAGCCACTTGAGGAGGAACTCGCACAATCTGAGAAGAGAATGGAAAAAAATTTGTAGGGCATAAACGAGAGGTAGAAGAAGAAACCAATTGGACTGGTTTTTGGACTTGCATGGATTGAAAAGGATTTTGGGTTTCATCAAACAACACATGCGGAGACACAAAAGTTTTGTGGGTCTTGAGGTCTAAACAAATATAGGCATTTTGAGTTTGGGAATAACCCAAAAAAAGACATGGAGTGGACTTGGGCTGCTTCTTATGATTATTATATGGGCGTGTAAGGGAATAACAAAGTGAACCAAAATTTTTAAATTTCAGATAGTTTGGTTTTTGGCCAAAAAGTTTTTCAAAGGGAGATTTGTTGGCGAGAAGATGAGTCGGTTGCCTATTTATGAGATAGGTTGCAGTTCAAAAAGCGTGAGGCGAATATAAAAGAGGCAAGGAAGCATTTGAAAGTAATGTAAGATCGGTTTCAACAAGGTGGCGATGACGTCATTCAGAGAATCCATTTTGTTGTGGGGTGTGAGGGGCAGTAGTGTAGTGGCCAATGCCATGAAGATTTAAAAAAGGTTTGGGAGCAATAAATTCACCGCCATTGTCGGAGTAAAGGGTTTTAATTTTGGATTGAAAACGAGTTTCAACAAATGATTTAAATTGTGGAAAAATAGTTGACACACTCGATTTGGTAGCCATGGGATAAAAGCACATGTATTTCGTGTAGTGATCCACAAAAAGGAGATAATAACGAGAACCATCAAGACCCGTTGAGTGTGCGGGTCTCCAAACATCTGTATAAATAATATCAAGTGGATTGGTAGTCGAAAGACTGGTTATGCAAAATGGTTGTTGATGAGCTTTATTAATAGAACAAGAGCGACACAACATGGACTGTTTATTTTCAGTGGCAGTAAGAGAAAAAGTGGAAACAAGATTTTTAACAATGGGATAGGAGGGATGACCAAGACGCTTGTGCCACCCATTAAGTGATGTCCATTCATGCACATTCGCAACCTTTTTTGAAAAATTTCCCACAAGTGATTCCGGAAAGACGCAAATGCCATTCTCACATGAAGCTTTTAGTAGGATCGCCCCCGTTATTGGTTCCTTCATAAGAAAATGAGAGGGGTGAAATTCAACATATACATTATTTTGTGATGTAAAGTGATGAACAGCGATCAATTTTTTTTTAAGATTTGGAACACAAGGAGTATCATGTAAGATAAAGGTGCGGTTGAGTGAGTGTATAGCTAGAGACCAACATGTGAAACAGCCAAACTTGAACCATTACCCAGAACCACTTCACCTGTGCCGTCATATTCGGAGTGAATAGAGAAATTTTGAAGATCACCAGTGATGTTATGTGAGGCGACAGAATCAAGGAGCCATTTTTGCTCTTTCATGGCAGAAGTGGTTGCACTATTTGCTGTGATTTCACTGGTCTTCAGCTGAGGACAATTTTTGTCCGTATGACCCAACTCATCACATAATTGACATTTTGACCTATAAGTTCACTGGTTATTACTAGGCTTATTTGAACCATTGAAACGTCGGCCATCTCGATTACTACTTCGGACTGGAGCTTGCCCATATTGACGCTGAGACCTATGCGATTTGATGTAGCTCCTTTGTTAACTTCCCGAAGAACCAAACTTCCTAGATGTATAATTTGCAACGGCCACCAATTGCTGGGTAGCAGTTTTAAGGCGGCGTAAATAGTTCTCGTGGCCGACAAGAAGATCATGGAGCTCCTCAAAGATGAGCGGCTTTTCGCAAGCTCTGATTGGTGCTGCAATTTCAATGAAATTAAAACCTAAACCATTAAGCATATAGAGGGTTAGGTCATCATCAGAAATGGGATGGTCAATAATGGCAATTTCATCTGCCAAAGACTTCACAACATGTAGATAATCAGAAATAGATCGATTTCCACGCTGGATTAAGATGAGTTCCTCTTTTAATTGCATAGCTCGAGTTCGTGATTTGCTAGCATAAAGGGTGTTCAATTTTTTCCAAGCCTCATGAGACGTTTTTGCTATTGCAATGAGTGTAGTGATGGTGGGGGAGATGGAAGTAAGAAGTGCACTGAGGATGAGTTTATCTTACCGAACCCAATAGGTTTTGTGTAGGGCAGAGACAGAGAGATCACTCGGAGAGGGACATTGGGAGATACCAATGACATAATCAAGCAAATCATATCCTATGAGTAAGGCTTCAAATTGTGCACGCCATTGAGGAAAGGTAGAAGGTGTTAATTTTTCATTAATTTGAGCAGTGATGTTGAGAGAAGCAAGAGTGGTTTCAGTAGAGGAAGCTGGGTGAGTGTTGAGATGAATTTGAGGCTGCTCAGGGGAGGAAGACATTAGGGAAGAAGGAGGAATCGACTCATTGGAGATCGACTCTTCTGATACCATATAGAAAAGTATACTACCAAATTGAATAAAATATTTGCTCACTACTTGTTTATTCAATTGATCAGTATATAAATATATACAACATCATCTGGGAGCTATTTTAGGAAGCATTTACAGTGATTGCTATGACATAATAACTATACAACAATCTCAGTACATAAATAGAAACAGATCAAAGACTTTATTCAAATGGCTTGATTGTAGGCTAAGATTATGAAGTGTTGACTTGATCTTGATTTTGGCAATCTTCCTTAATATGGTATATACGGCAAGTCACGATGCAATTTCATTTCGTCACAAAATGCTGCGTCCTTTTACGATGAATAAAGTTATCGTCGCAAATTATGCCCTATCATAATAATTGTAACTATATCGTTTTGCCTTATGCCAAACCTTTTTGCGACAATTTGTGTATATCGTAGGTAAATGATTGTCTTTTAGTGACGACTAATGTATTTTTCCCAGAATATTAAGACGTTTAAAAAATTTTAAGTTGGATGACGTTGTTTGTCTGAAGATATCGACAAACAATGTCATCCAACTTATACAACTTAAACTACCCAAAACCCTCCCCCTTCTCCCTTGCTTCTCTTCTCTCTGGTTTTTGCAAACTAATAAATCCTTATTGCTTCCGTCTTCTTCACCGCGTGTGTTGGGTGTTGGTGTCGATTTTGTGTTCCATCAACATCGACATTCTCTTGTTGACAACATTGGGTAAGTTTCATTCCATTTTTTATGGGTTTGGTTTTAAGGTTTGCAATGGGTCATACGGTATTATGAAATTTTTATGGTTTCTATGTTTTCTTCAGTTCTTTGTATCTTCTGAGTAGCAAAATGGTTGGTATGTGTGTTTGTGTTGTGTGAATGATGGTGAAGAAAGGGGAAAGAATGAAGAAATTGGCCAAGATATGTGTTATATTGTGCATACAAGGTGTTCAATGAAAGTCCTCACCTAAATCCAACCATAAAATGAATATATATTTGATTTTTTTGAAATGAAAGCTATTTCTTTCTTAGATTAAAAATTGTCATGTATGAAGAGGAACAACTTTTTTATTTAACAATGGTTAAAAACTTTTATTCGTTGAAAACGTTGTATTGAGAGCCAAATGCAAATATAACAGAACCTTTACCTAAAAGTAGACTATAATTTGTGACAAACCTAGTTTCACAAACAAAGACTCGATCTCGTCATGTAAAGATGTAGAAGAGCTTTATAATAGTGCATGAAAAAATAGCAGATAATAAAAAAGAAGTGCCAGGAAAACTGACTGTATTTTCATGAAGTGAATGCTTTTGTTATGTGAGAAAGGCGTTAGCGATCGGTGGTATGTAAGAGAGGTTTTTGTTGATTTGGAAGGCTGCTTTAATGAGAATGCTAAGAAGGCTTTTATGTTGTGTTTATTTGAAAATCTAATACAATTCGACGTCGTTTGTGTAGCGAAGGTAAATGACGTCGTTTATTGTTTGTTGTAGTTATTTAGAAGTAGTCTTAATTTATTTGCTATGATTTGTTGTATTTAGTCAACAATCGTAGGATGGAGCGACTAATAGATTGTTCTTCGCTAAAGGCCGGTGTTTCATAAATAATTTTAAATAAATATATTTTCCTATTCTAAATAAAAATAATTTGAATAAAAAATTTAGTGATTCAATTCAAAACTATTCGGATATTAATATAAGATTGTCTTCAAATTATACATTTTCATTAATTTATTTTTAAAAAACTTATTTGAATAAAATTTTTTAATTTTTTAATTAATATAATAAGACATTGTAATATAATTATAAAACTATTTGTAACAAAATAGTCTAAAATATTAGTCATTCTGATCCCAGAAATTAAGCAAATGAAGAATAATTGCATATATAATTGACAAGATTAAATTTTAAATTTGTTATTGGTATTAGAAAAAACTAATATAAAAAATACTTGATTATTTGCAACGTTTATCAACATTCGTAGCGAAATCTTTAAGATTAGGCGATGATTTAGAGGATTATAGGGAAATGTATTATATATTGTGACGATTTATAATTTTCGTCACGAAAGATTTGATTTTGCGACGAATATAGTGTCGTAGCAAATTGTGCCCCATCATAATAGTCATCACTATGTCAATTTTGTGTTATGCCAAACCTTTTTGGAACAATTTGTATATATCGTTGCTAAATGTTCAGGTTTAAACGATGATTAATGGTTTCATCGCGGAATGTTGTAATGTTAAAACAATTTTAAGTGGGATGACGTCGTTTTTCTAACAACAAACAATGTCGTTCCACTATCATTGTTTAAACCTGCCGAAACCCCCTCTGTTTCTCCCTCATTTTTCCTGCGAAATTTCTCTCCTCTTTGTCATCTTCTCCCCCAAGATTTGCATCTGTTTTGTCGATTTGGAGCTCTATCAACACTTACGTTGTCTTGTTTACGACATTGGGTAAGTTTTGTTTCATTTTTGTGGGTTTGTTTTCAGTTTTCAAATAAAGGTACCGAACATGTATTTATTGTTCGAATTTGTTGGATTTTTTGAGTTATTTGTATTGTTTGATGACAGATATTGAGGGGTTTATGTTGTTTAGTTTTAGGTATAGTGAAGAAAGGGAATTGAAATGTTGAATACGTGTATTCGCTTGTGTTTTATGTTATGCTCACAATGTGTTCGATGAAAGTCTTCAACAAATTTTTTGATATATTGAACCTAATTTACAATTGCTTTCATTGCATAATTTCAACTTCAATTTTAATGTAGGAATTGGACTTCAATTTGAAATTTCCCAAATGCTATAGAATTTTTATAACTCTAAAACCGAAAATGTATAAAGTAATGTACTTTATTATTACTTTACATTTATATTTTAACAAATTTAATCGGTTCAATATTTATAATTTCAATGCTCAAAATTAGGCTTGATGCTCAAAATTAGGTTTGTTAATGTAATTATTATAATAATAATAATTATTGCTAGTATTATTATTCGTATTATTGTTATGATTATAATTATAATAATAATTATTTTTAGTATAATATTATTAGTATTATTGTTATGATTTTAATTTTGATTATTATTATTATTATTTTTAGTATTATGTTTGTTATTATTATCAAAATTTGTTAATAATAATAATAATAATAATAATAATAATAATAATTATTATTATTATTGTTGTTGTTGTTATTGTTGTTGTTGTTGTTATCATTTTAATTGCCCATTTATTTTTATTGTTATTTTGGTTATTAATTTAATTTTTATTATTGTTTTTATTGTAATTGTTGTTAACCAATTCCATGCCCATACTATTTTACAAATTCGGTCTTCACTTTTTGCTTATTCCATACAAGTACTATATATCTTCAGATATGCAAATTTTTAGTAGCCTTCATTATTTTGTATATTGGTTTTTGATTCATTTTGTTTTATATTTTCTACTTAATTGCTGCTTATGAACTGGAACAATGTGGTTTATTGCATGTAAAATTAAACAAAAGTGTTTTAAAGCTAACATAAAACCAAAAATGCATGTTATTACTTTGTTATCTTCTTGTATTGTCTAGCTAAATAGATAAGAGTTGGATGGCTTATCGAAAATGGTCAACTGAATACATAGAAGGAGTTAAGAGTTTCATGCAATTTGTTAAGGATCAAATGGGTGAAGGCTGTAGTATTCATTATCCATGCATTAATTGCTTAAATGTGGACTTCCAAAGTCAAGGTGTGATATATAATCACTTGCTTATCTGAGGTATAGACAAATTCTATAGTCCATGGATGTATCATGGAGAACGTAAGGAAGCAAGTTGTAGTAGAAGTGCCGGTACATCTTTTGATGTTGATGATAGTAATGATGTTGATGATTGTGATGTGAATGATAATAGTGATGATGGGATTGATGAGATGCTAAACGATTGTCAAAGTTGTATGGAGACTATGAATGAATCAAGAATTCCTAACATAACTAACAATATGATCGAAGATAATTTTGGGAAGTTATTGAAAGTTTCTCAAGAACAATTATATCCGGAGAGCTTTAATTTTTCTTAACTTTCATTTGTTGTGAAGTTGTTATATTTGAAGGTTTATAATAAATGGAGTAACAAGTCGTTTGACATGTTAATTAACTTACTAAATGATGCATTACCTAGGGGACATATGTTGGACCCCAAATTTTTTCTTTTCTTTTATTTATTTGTTTATTTATTCATTGATTTATTCTATTTATTTTCTTAGAATTTAGTCATTTTAGCAAATACGAATAGAAATTAAGGTTATTAAATGGAGATGTTAGAATTAGTTAGTGTATTAGACATAAGGGATAAAAGAAGGGGTAAAATAGGAAGGACAAGTTAAATGAAGGGCAAAATGGGAAGACCAAGACAAAATGTTTAAATGAAGGGCAAAATGGGAAGACCAAGACAAAATGTAGTCTTCAATAAGAAAGAAGAAGAAGAAAATCATAAGAAGAGAGAAAAGAAGAGAGAAAAACGTGGGAAAGAAGAAGAAAAGAAGAAGAGTGCGTGAGAAGCTAGGGAAGAAGAAAGAAAACACGGAAAGAAGAAGAAGAAAGAGGATTTGGCTAAGCTAAGTTAATCTTCTTCATCA
This sequence comes from Erythroxylum echinodendron, assembly GCA_027575705.1. Lineage (NCBI taxonomy): Eukaryota > Viridiplantae > Streptophyta > Magnoliopsida > Malpighiales > Erythroxylaceae > Erythroxylum > Erythroxylum echinodendron. Next base: position 9,705 of record JANZXR010364682.1, read on the forward strand.
TTTCTTCTTGTTTGGGTAGAAAAAACAAAGAAGTAGAGAAATGGGTTGGTGTTTGAAGAAGAGTAGAAGAGAACCCATGTGATTTTTCATGGATCTCTAAACTAGGTTTTGTTTTCTAACCTAGATAAGCTATAGGTGAGTTAAGTCTAGGCTAGATTTTATTATTCTGATTTTTAAAACTTTATGAATTTCTCTTTGTATATTGGATTGAATGGAAAAATGTGTTTGTTATAGGAAACCCTATCTAAGAGCAAGAGGAAAGACAATCTTGAGCTTGGATTTTTAAGCAATTAGGTGGGTGATCTATTCATAATTATTGTGTGATTGGCAAAATTCTTGCCTATGTGTGTGTATGTTGACTTTGCTTGCATTGAATTTATTGAGATTGAAATCTTTGTAAATGTTTGAAAATGCATAATGAATTATGATTATGTTATGCCTTGAAAAAGGTTATGATATTTGTGTAAAAGGAAAGAAGAAACAAGTAAAAGAAGCATGAGATTACAGATTGTGATTGACTGTATTGAGCATAAAATTTGTTTGTGATTAGGCAAGAGAGGAACACGTTTCGTTAGTCACATGCACGTTGACCTATAGCCTTCTCCCTGTTACCCGTTTAAGGCCACGAGATCCTGAGAGATTGGACTCGTTTTGTTCACAGCGGAAACTTCAGTTTCTCCATTTCAGTCCATAAAACTCTCGAGCCATTTTGTGCATTGCATCGTTAAAGTGTCAAGTATGATGCGTTTGAGTGTTATGTTTAATGGCTAAAGTCTATGTTATATGTTATGAGTTTTGAGCTAAATTAATAAATGACTGAATTGCTAGAATAGATTGAGAATGCTTGAATTGATAGCTATACATGCACATATGCTTGAATTGTGGTTGATTGCCGATGGTTGTAAATATATTTGCCGATGGTTGTAAATATATTAGCCACTGAGTCGTGTAGCTCAACCCATCCTTTTCCCTCCTCAGGTGCAGAACGAGAATGTTAGAAATCCTTGCAAGGCATTCGAAACTCCAAGATAGTTAAAGACTTTTGTATTAAGTTAGTGAACATTTTGGATAGCTTTATAGTCATATCGAACATAAGCATCCATTTGTATTTTGTATTAAGTATTGATGTGAATATTGATATGTAACTAAAGCTATGTATAAACTTCGTTTGATTTAGTAGTGAAATTTGAGAAAAGTTTCTTTTATATGTTCATGCTATCTTTGGATGAATTGCGATGGTTTTTGTGGGAAATGTATGTGTATGTGTTTGCATACTTAGTGATAGATGTTAGATGGTTTGGGTCCATTTTGAAGGTTTCGTCGCTGCGAAGCCAGACTTTGGCTGCAGCAAACTTTTCCTAAGAGACTTTCTACCTGATCTTCGAAGGTTTTGCCATGTTGAATTCCGACCTTGGCCACGACGAAGTTTTCTAGACAGGCGTTCAACTTAATCTTCAATGTTTGCCGCGACAAAGCCAAAATGGTTGGCCACGGTGAACTTTTCTAGAGAGGTATTCCGCTTGACCTTTGAATGTCTCACCGCGGCGAAGTCAATAATTGGCTACGAAGAACTTTTCTTAAGGGGTCTCTGTACTCGATACCCTTGTTAAATAGCTTTGTAATAAGTTCCGAGACCCAGACGCCAACATTGTTTAGGTTTTCCTAGGATTAGAATGTATAAGGGTATGAATTGTTATGCTATGTGATAAATTGTTTGCATTGTAAAGTGATTGATTGCATTAAGTGTTACGCATATCATGCATATATGTAGGAAATAAGATTAAAATAAGGTGTAAGCTAATCATTAGTGGTTTAAATTGAAGGAGTAAGATGCGACCTTGTAGAAGGACAAGAGGAGTTTTACAAGTATCAATTGTACCAGACTCTCTGCCAAGAGAGGAGAGTACTAATGAGTTTGTAGCCCCAAGAAATGCTGAGGCTTCTGTAGGGCAAGGTAGTGAGACCGTTTGATCACAGACGTGGGAGTCTCCTCATCCGCAGGGGAAAGTGCCTAGGCTGTTGGATCCAAGGATGTTTTAGGCATTTGCTCAGACATTTGTTCAGGCCATGGCCAGATGCCCCAAACTTCTACTCTGGCCCCAACTAAGAAGGGAAAGTAGTTTGACAAACTGAGGAAGTATGGAGTAGTGAATTTCTACGGGACAATGGATCCAGAAGAAGCCGATACTTGGTTGGGAAATATCGATAGGATATTGGATTAGATGGATTGTGAGGATGATGAGAAAGTTGTGTACGCTGCAAGCTTGCTATAGGGAGATGCTCTGCATTAGTGGGAGAGTGTGCCGGGAAGTTAGTTAAAACTATCAGTGCTCGCATGGAAAGATTTCTTAGCAGTGAATAAGAAGAAGTATTTGTCTGAAGTGTATATCCAACACAAGAAGAGGGAATTTCTGAGTCTTACGTAGAGGGAGATGACAGTAAGCAAGTATGAGCGTCGATTTACGCAACTGTCCAGATATGCAACTGAGATGATGATGAGTGAGGCGGCTAAGTGTCGTAGGTTTGAATCGGGATTAAATTTAGCCATCAGAGAGAAGATAGTGGCATAGAACTTTTGTGATTTCCAGCAACTGGTGAAGCAACGCTAAGGGTCGAGAATGTGGAGAACATTAAGAGTGCAGTGAATAGAAAGAGAAAAGGAAGTCCTCAGACACCACTTCTCCTCTCCTCAGACTACATAGGGAGCACTCCTTTCTGACATTGGAGTATCACCTCCCCTCCTGAACAATGAGAAGTGCTACTCATCAAGTCTCAACAGCGGAAGGTAGTACAAGGGGAGAAGGGGTATGTCACCCATTCCTAAATGTGATCACTACGGGAAACTCCATAGAGGGGAGTGTTACCGATTGACAAGAGCTTGCTTCAACTGTGGGGAAAAAGGGCACATGGCTAGGGCATGCCCTCAATATGTAAGACAGGAGAAAACTTAGATGCAAGTATCAAGGAAGGCTGAGACTGGGGACAGAAGACGACAACTAAAGTAGGAAGTTCTGAGACAGCTAAGACAGTGAACCCTACAGGAAGACCAAGGGGGCAAGCAACAGCTAGAGTGTTTGCAATAATAAGGGAGGACATAGAGACAGCTCCGGAGGTTATGACTGGTATGGTTACATTATTTGATGATAACATTGTTGTTTTGATTGACCTGGGTTCTACCCATTCATTTATTTCATCAAGTAGAACTGTGCATGATAGAGAACTGAGTCCATTGGATACTCATTTAATGTTTAGTACTCCAATCGGCCATATATTATTATTAGCTAAGTCTATAGAGATTGTGAAGTATGTATTGGTGGGGAACACTTAGTGGTGAATCTAATGCCATTGAAAATGGGGGGATTAGATGTGATACTGGGCATGGATACGTTAGAAAAGTATAACGCCCATTTAGATTGCAAACAGAAGACAGTGGATTTCGAATTGGATGGAGATAGAATGGTAGTGTTTATGGGGGATAAGAAAGCAAGCCCTCCTAGAATTGTTTCGGCTCTGATATCAGAGAAGATGATAAGGAAATGGTGTGAAGCATTTCTAGCCTATGTGGTAGGCACGAAGGTAGATAGAGGAAAGTTAGAAGATATTCCTGTGGTCAGGGAATTCTCAGATTTCTTTCATGAGGAATTACTAGGGCTACCACCCCCTAGAGAAATTAAATTTCCTATTAAGCTTCTTCCGAGTACTGCATCAATATCGATTGTGTCTTATAGAATGGCTCTGATAGAATTGAAGGAATTTAAAAAGCAGTTACAAGAATTGTTGGAAAAAGGGTATATTAGATCTAGCTCTTCACCTTGGGGAGCTCTGGTTCTTTTTATGAAGAAGAAAGATGGATCATTGAGAATGCGTGTGGACTGCAGGAAGTTCAATCATGTCACTGTCAAGAATAGATATCCGCTTCCACACATAGATGATTTATTTGACCAATTGTAAGGGGTAAAAGTTTTCTCTAAGATAGATTTGAGATTGGGTTATCACCAGTTGAGGATCAAGGAGTCTGATGTGTTGAAGACTGCTTTTCGAATACGGTATGGGCACTTTGAGTTTTTAGTTATACCCTTTGGATTAACGAATGCCCCTATAGCCTTAGACTTAATGAATAAAGTCTTCAAGCCTTTCTTAGACCGATTTGTCATAGTCTTCATAGATGACATATTGGTGTATTCCAAGAGTGGCAAGGAGCATAAGGAACATTTGAGGATTAACTTGGAGACACTGAGGACGGAAGAGTTGTATGCCAAATTCTATAAATGTGAATTTTGGCTAAAGAAAGTGGCATTTCTTGGACATGTGATTTCGAAGCAAGGAGTACATATGGATTCGAGGAAGATAGAAGCTATTGTGAAGTGGAAAGCACCTAAAATTATAGCAAAAGTGAGGAGTTTCTTAGGTTTAGCGAGGTATTACAGAAGATTTGTGGAAGGCTTTTCTATGATAGTAGCTCCACTTTCCAAACTGACAGGGAAGAATCAAAATTTTGTGTGGATAGAGGAGTGTCAGAAGAGCTTTGAGGAACTAAAGAATAGGCTTACAACAGCACCAATTTTAAATTTGCCTTCTAGTAATGATGGGTATATAGTATATAGTGATGCCTCAAGGAAGGGATTAGGGTGTGTGCTGATGCAAGGAGATAAAGTGATTTCTTATGCTTCTAGGCAATTGAAACCTTATGAGATGAATTATCCTACGTATGACTTAGAGTTAGCTGCTATAATCTTTGCATTAAAAATATAGAGACACTATTTATATAGAGTCACCACTAAGGTGTTTACAGACCACAAGAGTCTTATGTATTTTATGAGCCAAAAAGAGTTGAATCTGAGACAGAGAAGATGGTTAGAGCTACTAAAGGATTATGACTTGATGATAGAATATCATTCAGGGAAAGCTAATGTAGTAGCAGATGCACTGAGTAGAAAATCAACTATAGCATATGTGGAGACAATGTATCTACCTTTGTTAAAGGAATTAGCCAAACTTGGGGTGACATTAAGACAAGCTGAATCTAGTTGTGTATTAGCTAATTTTAGAGTAAGGCCAATGTTGAATGAGAAGATTAAGGAACTACAAAAGCAAGATGAACGTTTGAGCAAGCTTAGAGAAGAGACAAAAAATGGTAAACCATCTGAAATAGAGATAAGAGAAGATGGATTAATTATGGTAGGTAATAAACTATTTATTCCTGATATGCAAGAGCTAAAAGATGAGATTCTTGATGAGGCACACAATGCACCTTATGCAATGCACCCAGGAAGTACGATAATGTATAGAGATTTAAAGGAACATTTTTGGTGGAAAGGAATGGAGAAAGATATTGCAGAGTATGTTAAAAGATGCTTATGTGTCAGCAAGTTAAGCAGAACATCAAGCTCCTATTAGTAAGCTTAAACCTTTGCCTATTCCTGAATGAAAGTGGGAGAAGATTTTGATGGATTTCTTGAGGGGATTGCTAAGAACTAGTAGGAAGCATAATGCAATATGGGTGATTATTGATAGACTAACTAAGTCAGCACATTTCTTGCCAATTAAACAGACGAATTCTTTAAATGCTTTGGTCAAGAAATATATAAATAAGATAATCAGGCTTCACGGGATTTCGAGCTCTATAGTCTTGGATAGAGATCCCAAGTTCACCTCCAGATTTTGGGAAAGCTTACAGGAGGCCTTGGGAACTAAATTGCACTTCAGTATAGCTTTCCATCCATAGACTGATAGATAATTGGAGAGAACAATCTGAACTTTGGAGGCAATGTTGAGAGCTTGTGTTATAGATTTCAAAGGCTCATGGGATGATCATCTGCTGTTAATTGAATTCGCCTATAATAATTCCTATCACTCGGGAATCCAAATGGCACCTTATGAAGCTTTGTATAGTAGGAGGTGTAGAACTCCTATTTATTGGGATGAGGAAGGTGAAAGAAGACTTTTAGGGCCTGAATTAGTGCAAGTCACAGTTGATAAGATTAAATTGATGAAAGAGAGATTTAAAGTAGCTCAAGATAGGATGATAAGTTGTATGGATGCATGTACAAGGGAGATGAAATTTAAAATTGGAGACAAAGTGTTTCTTAGAGCTTCTCCATAGAAAGGGGTTTTGAGGTTTCGTAAGAAGGGCCAGCTTAGTTTAACATAGGCCCTTATGAGATCATTGAGAAGATTGGGCCTTTAGCCTATAAGTAACCCTTGCCACCGAAATTGTCTAAAATTAACAATGTCTTCCATGTCTTGATGTTAAGGAAATACCAATCAAATCCTTCACACATAGTCCAACCTTCAGAGGTTGGACTATGTGTGGATTTGATGTATAAGGAGCAACTAGTGGAGATCTTAGATTCGAAGGAAAAAGATTTTAAGAAACAAGGTTGTGAAGCTGGATAAAGTCTTATGGAAGAACCATTCGATGGAAGAGGCAACATGGGAACCTTTGGAAGCAATGAAGGAGAAGTATCCACATCTCTTCGTAGACTCAAGTAAGAATTTCGAGGACGAAATTCTTTTAGGAGGAGAATTATTGTACCCCAAAATTTTTCTTTTAATTTATTAATTTGTTTATTTATTCTATCTATTTTCGTATAATTTAGTCATTTTAGCAAGTATGAATAGAAATTAGGGTTATTAAATGAAGATGTTAGAATTAGTTAGTGTATTAGACATAAGGGACAAAAAGAAGGGGTAAAATAGGAAGGACAAGTTAAATGAAGGGTAAAATGGGAAGATCAAGACAAAATGTAGTCTTGAATAAAAAAGAAGAAGAAGAAAATCGTGAGAAGAGAGAAAAGAAGAGAGAAAAACGTGGGAAAGAAGAAGAAAAGAAGAAGAGTGCATGAGAAGCTAGGGAAGAAGAAAGAAAACGTGGAAAGAAGAAGAAAGAGGATTTGGCTAAGCTAAGGTAATCTTCTTCATCATTTCTTCTTGTTTGGGTAAAAAAAAAGTAGAGAAATTGGTTGATGTTTGAAGAAAGAAGAGAAGAAGAGAATCTATGTGATTTTTCATGGATTTTTAAACTAGGTTTTGTTTTCTAACCTAGATAAGCTATGGGTGAGTTAAGTCTAGGCTAGATTTTATTATTTTGATTTTTAAAGCTTTATGAATTTATCTTTACATATTGGGTTGAATGGAAAAATGTGTTTGTTATAGGAAACCCTATCCAAGAGCAAGAGGAAAGACAATCTTGAGCTTGGATTTTCAAGCAATTAGGTGGGTAATATATTCATGGCTATTGTGTGATTGGGCAAATTCTTGCCTATATGTGTGTATGTTGATTCTGCTTACGTTGAATTTCTTGAGATTGAAATCTTTGTGAATGTTTGAAAATGCATGATGAATTATGATTATGTTATGCCTTGAAAAAGGTTATGATATTTGTATAAAAGGAAAGAAGAAAGAAGTAAAAGAAGCATGAGGTTATGGATTTGTGATTGACTGTATTGAGTATAAAATTTGTTTATGATTGGGCAAGAGAGGAACCCATTTCATTAGTCATGTGCATGTTGACCTATAGCCTTCTTCCAGCTGCCCGCTTGAGGCCACGAGATCCTATGAAATCGGACTCGTTTTGTTCATGGAGAAAACTTCGGTTTCTTTGTTTCGTTCCACGGAACTCTCGAGCCTTTTGTTTGTTCATTGCATCTTTGAAGTGTTAAGCATGATGCGTTTGAGTGTTATGTTTAATGGCTAAAGTCTATGTTATGTGTTATAAGTTTTGAGCTAAATTGATAAATGATTGAATTACTAGAATAGATTGAGAATGCTTGAATTGATAGCCATGCATGCACATATGCTTGAATTATGGCTGATTGCCGATGGCTATAAATGTATTAGCCACTGATCCGTGTAGCTCAACCCATTCTTTTCCCTTCTCAGGTGCAGAAAGAGAAAGTTAGAAATCCTTATAAGGCATCGGGAACTTCAAAATTGTTAGAGACTTTTGTACTAAGTTAGTGAACATTTTGGATAGTTTTATGGGCATATCGAACATGAGAATCCATTTGTATTTTGTATTAAGTATTGATGTGATTGTTGATATGTAACTAAAGCTATGTATAAACTTCGTTTAATTCAGTAGTGAGATTTGAGAAAAGTTTCTTTTATATGTTCATGCTATGTTTGGACGAATTGCTATGGTTCTTGTGGGAAATGTATGTGTATACGTTTGTATACTTAGTGATAGATGTTCGATGTTTTGGGTCCATTTTGACGGTTTCGTCGCGGCGAAGCCAGACTTTGGCCCCAGTGAGCTTTTCCCGAGAGACTTTCTACGTGATCTTCGAAGTTTTTGTCACGGTGAATTCCGACCTTGGCTGTGGCGAACTTTTCCAGATAGGCCTTCCACTTAACCTTCAGTGTTTGCCGCGGCGAAGCCAAAAGAGTTGGCCGCGGCAAACTTTTCCAGAGAGATATTCCGCTTAACCTTCGAATGTCTCACTGCGGCGAAGTCAACAGTTGGCCGTGACGAAATTTTCTTGAGGAGTCTCTGTACCTGATACCCTCGTTAAGTAGCTTTTTAATAAGTTCCGAGACTCGGACGCCAACAACATAACTTACCGAAATCGTACTATGATGCGAACAAACTGTTAAGAGACTTTAGATTGTGATATATTTCAATTCATGCTTGTAAGTATGACTGTGTTCTTTATTAGAAAGAACATAAAGAACTTCAAGAGTATCCTATTTGTGGTACATCAAGGTGGCGAGTAGATAATGGGAGAGAGAAAAAGATACCGATAAAAGTCCTTCGATACTTTTTTATTAAGCCACGATTACAAAGGTTGTTTATGTCAACAAAAACAACCATAGATATGAGGTGCCATAAAGAGAAACACATTGATGATAACATTATGTGTCATCCAGCTGACTCAATGACATGGAAAGAGCTTGATAGAAAGTTCCCATGGTTTGGACAAGATTGTCATAGTGTTCGGCTTGGATTAGCCTCAGATAAATTTAATCCTTTCGGTAATATGAGTAATTTATATAGTATGTAGTCGATGGTTCTACTCCCACATAATTTACCTCCATGGAAATATATGAAGGAGCCTTTTATGTTGTTGTCTTTGCTTATTCTAGGACCTACTTGTCAGACCCCGTTTTCGGAGTCTGACTTAGACTTGCTTTCATGCCAATGTTGCGAATACCGTACCGGATTTGGTACCGGATTGAATTCTGAAACGGTACTGTACCGGTACTGGTAAATATCGGGTACCGTTTGGGCAATTTTTTATATTTATGAAATAGTCCCTAAAATTTTTAAAATTTGCAAAATAGTCCACTGATATATTGTACAGTTATATACTGTACAGTTTGTTGTTTACAAGTTTACATCAACACTATTTCTAAAAATCGTAATAACAAATAATAATCACAATTAGTAATCTAATATAAAGGACAATAATTTTTAAATATTTCACATATAAATAATAACCACTATTAATATAAAAAAAGACAATCATCATAATATAAATATAAATATAAGAATAATACAAAGTATTTAAAATATTACAATAATACAATTTCAAAATTTTAATAAATAATAATCACATCAAAACATCCAATACAAGAACAATAAATATCCTTTAACTATTACAATTTTATCGTGACGAGAAAACAATCAAGTTGAAGTCAGACCTGAAACAAAAACATTTACAATTACATCACATATATGAAATTTAACATAAACTGATAAAAATCAAATATAAGTAAAATTAAAAGAAAATGAAAAATAACCTACAACGAAATTCAATCGTCAACATGAGGATACCTGCTATAACTACACTGACCCCAGTTATCATTTGGTACAAAATCTTCGTCAATGAGAGGAGCTTCATCATCATTATCATTCAAATTTAATGTACAAAATGACATGTCAAGGCTTTCTCATCCAAGATTATCTTCCAATTCCAAGTCATTGATATCTACTAAATTTGGTTCTTCAGAAACCCAATCCTCCAAAACATTGATGTTATCAATGAAAATTGGATCATTTGAACTACTTGTACTATTAAGGTTCCTAGTAAACAATAAATTATAATTATTAAAAAATTATAAGAAATTATATTGAAAATAATAATGATAATAATAATATATCTTTCTTGACAATTTCCAATAATTTCTATTTTCAACAATCACAAAACATTCATAAACAAATTTCATTTCCAACAATTCTCAACAATTCTCATTTCCAACAATCACAAAACATTCATAAACAATTTTCATTTCTAACA
>JANZXR010364775.1:0-10302 GCA_027575705.1 Erythroxylum echinodendron
TTTTTCCCTTCTTGCATGCACTCGGATTCTCTCTTTAAGCTTTACAGAAATTTCAACTTAGCTCACAACTCTCTTCTCTCCACTCTCATCCGAAGCCTCTCTTATTCTCTTTTTCTTTCATTCACGCTACCACCTGCTAATAAGACATGTATACTATGCTTTTCCCAAAGGTTCACTTTACCCTTGGTACTTAAGCTATATACCAAAAATACCCTCAATTTCCTCCCTTGCATTTATTCCATAAGCTATCATGCTTAAGTTAATGGAAAAAAATTTCAGGGGGCCGACAATATGTCTTCACTTATAGATGTTAACCACCTTATATTTTGGTTACATAGATCACAAAGATCAATTATATAAATATTTTCCTTCTCCCTCACCAAAAAATACAATGTTGTTATAAAAATATGTATATATAAATGCATAATTTTTCTCTCAAATGATACTTTATAATTTTTTTCATATAAAGCATGTAATTTATATGCATGTTTGGATGACGATGCACCATTCTCATTTACCTCTTTAGGGAAAAATTTTCACTATGCAAATGTCCTTCCTAATATATAAAATAAGATTGTATGGCCTTGTTATTTAAAGAGATAAGTTTCTTACCTTATGGATCTAATTCTTTAGCTTGGGAACTTTCTAATCATCTTTGATTTTAAGAATGAATAGGTCATTAGAAATAATTTCCTATAATTCAATACTTGTGGCCACTGAAAAAATTTCCTATAATTCTATTTTTCCAATAAAGAAAATCATTTCTATAAAGAAAGAAACTCTACTAATATTTTGGCCCTTATGGCTAGATGAAAATATTGATACACCAAGATATGAAATAATGTTCTTTTCTTAAAATTTTTGTTTGAAATATTAAAAAGGAAAGCCACTCTAATTCCACTTATTAGTCCCTAATAGCATCCAATAAGCAATTAATTAGGTGTTAATGAATTAAAAAGTCCTTTAGTCTTTTAAAAATGCAAATTTTCAACTTTTTAAAAAAGAATTAATGAAAAATGCACTTAGAGGAGATACAAGTGATACAAGAAGAACATGTTGATTAACTAATTTATAAAAGAATATTAGCTCGTGTATATAGTAAATGATTTTATTCATCCTAGTCTGGAATTGAACTTATGAAGTTCTCTTCCTCCTTTGTTTTAAAGAAAAATCTTTCAATCGAAGGCAGATCAATCACTTTATCTAGAACTTGTAGACCTGTATTTTCTAAGGTATTGGCCATCTTTTCTATACCATGCAGCATCATCTAGACAGAAGATTCATCTTCCACGACAAAAGTATAGGATTAGATTGTGTTTGATAAATTCTTAGCTTATCTATACTTTATTTTTTAAAATTCTTTCCTTCCTTTCTTTTCAAATAACCTATATTTTAGAGCTTATTGCTATCTTGAATATTTTACAATATTCTTTCTCTAGATGTTATATTTTAGAGGCCTATAAAACTATATGCTCCCAATCATCATCATTATAGTAATGATTAATCATCTCTTGGATTTTCATCCATAACCCTTTGGAGAAGTTACATTTAAGGAATATGCAATCTATTGATTCAGGCTCAGTATTATAAAGTACACATTAGATAAAGGTTGAGGGGACTCTTGATTTTGTCAAGGGTAGTCAACCTATTGTTGATGGTGAGCCATAAGATAAAGGATAGTTTAGGAGGAATTTGCTTACATCATACCAACTTTCTGTAATGTATTCTAGTTACTAAGTTTTTAAATAATTAATAACAATATTGATTAGTGAAGAGTGCAAAACCATATCTTAACCACCTTATGTTATCCTTCATATGTTAATTAGGATTTTTCTTTCAAAAGTTATTAAAGAATCTTTTGTGTTCAATACGCCACTCATTGCCACTTATGAGCTCACTAACCTTGGATTTAGGATTTAGTATATTCCTTAATTAATATGCTTTATAAATCACACAATAAAAGGCCTAATTTTACTCTAATTGTCAAACCATATCCATGTGCTTTCTTCATTCCTTATATTGAACTTTAATTCCTCATAATGATTCCTCCTTATCTTAAGTATTTGTAGCATGATTATCGTCTAAAAAGAGTTAAACCTAGGTTTGATTTCCCTAAAGCTTTGGTTCTCTAAGTAATGAGACTAAACCTATGGTGGTTGAAGAGTCTCCTTAGCTCTTTGGATTCTTTATATTCTTTTGAGTAGCAAAATTGTTGATTATTTATATAAGCAAAATACCTAAGACTCCATCTTCTCTTAACATTCTAATTTCTATCCATTTGATTTTGGCAATTGATATTTTATAAACATCCCTAGTCTATAGAAAGTTCCTTATCATTTTCTCCAAAGCTTTTGTGATGTTATTAAGAAGAGTTATATGTGAGATCCAATAAACATATAGGTTATTTAGAATGGATTTATGCATACTCTCTATATAAGAGAATCTCTCTTTTTTTCCAATGACTAATTCTTTTATAAAATATATTAAACAAGGGTTGGCAGTCATCATGTATAAATAACGAGTCTTAATATTTGAATGGTAGCTTTCCTAGCTTCAAGCCAACAATAACATAGAGCCACTAAGCTTGGGAATTTTTCCTAGCAAAAAAAAGCATAAATATTTTTTATATCCACCAATGTTGACGCTTGATTGTTAATTGTTTGAAAAGAATTCATTAGTGTTATAAATGAGATGGCATCTGCTTAACAAAACAAGATTAAATCATCAGCAAAATAGAGCTTCATAATTATTTATTTGCTAGATTTGTTATGGAATTTAAAGGTCTAATCCATTATAATGTCATGATTAATGACCCTAGTTACCACTTTAACACAAATAGAGAATAAGTAAGAGGATAATGTCTCCCCATCTGACTTCTCTCCCACCTTTGAATTCCTAAGTTAGATTAACATTCACTAATACACTAAAGGAAGAAATTTTGATACATTGTTCAAACAGTGTAGTAAGGATTTCTAGTTGAATGAATCAAAGCCATATATAGGTCAATTTTCATAATTTAGCTCTTAATAGAGCCCTTTTTTGATATTCTTTGAAAGCTCTTACACCAGTAGGGTATTTTCACCTATATTTCTTTCTCTTAAGTAAGCACCTTAGGACTTATAAATCATTAAATCCAGAACAAAATTTAGCATAGTAGCAATAATTTTGGATATAATTTTGTAAGTAATGTTGCAGAAAGTAATTGGCTTAAATTCTTTAAGGGGGTTAAGATTTGGCTTCTTATGAGCAAGGAATATATAAGTTTTATGAGTTCCTAGAGAAGTTTACCTAAGTCAAATAATTCTAGCATAACTCTCTAGATTTGAGATTTTATCAAACTCCATGATTTCTTGATAAATAATTCATTCAAACCATTTAGATCCAAGGCTTTGTTAGAGTTAAAACTAAATAAAGTTGTCCATATCTCTTTAGAGTTGATTGGTTTGATGAACTCTAAAGAATGTTCTGCAAATATAGACTTTGAAATGAATGAGTTTATCACCTAAATTAAGGAGCAACACTCAATTAATGAACCTAAGGTATTCTGAAAATACTTGAGAATTACTTCCTACAGCTCATTTTAGTCCCGTAACTTTTCCCCATTCTCATTAATAAGATCTAAAATTTATTTGAGTTTCTTCTAGCTAACATGGAATTAAAGAAGAGATAGGAGTTTTTGTCACTTTCTTTCATCCATTGCACCCTTGATTTTTATCTAATAGAGAACTTTGTGCTTCTAGTGCTCTAAAATAATTACATAGAGCCAATATTTCGTCTTTATCTTGATTTTGATCTTTGGATCTAGATATAACTCAAATAGAACCTGTGTGAGCGTTCTCTTTGTTTTCCTTAATTTCTAGACATTTTCTTCTCATATAATTATGATGCAGTTCTCTAACCCTTTTTAATTATTTAAAGATTTTTAAAACATTTGAATTACTTATATCCCTTTACTTTATAATCCATACCTACCTTAATCACCTCTTAATGGCCTTCAAGCTTTGTTAGGAAGTTTATGAACTTGAATGAAGTGGTTCTTGATGGACTAGTGAACATCTTATAGATTATTATTAGAGAGTGATCAGAAGTGAGATTGTGGCCAAAAATAGCCCTACTACCTAAGAATTCCATCTACCATAGTTTATTAACTAAACCTTTATCAAGTTTTTTTCCTTATAAACTCTTTAGTATGTTGTTAACTACTCTAGACAAAGTGGTTTACGTCATATGTAAGCGATAGTTGTGCATTAGTCTATGTTTTTCTAAGTATTTGGCATGTGTTTCTTGCATTATAGTTTATTATTGTCGTAATTGAGGAATCATTTTGTATGTTTTCGTTTAGTTTGATTCTCATTGTTGTTCTTTTATGTTTGATGTTAATTTAGGGTAAGAATTGATTATTTTTATGTATGAATGAAGATTGAGCAACTTGAAGATTAAGCTAGCAACCAAAAAGGAGAAGAGAAGAGGAAGCATTCTATTGTAAGATCCCACGATCATGGGAATCATACAAATTCCCACGATCGTGGGATGTTTTATCCAAGAACATATATGGGGCTTAATAAAACCTCAGATTTTTTTTGGACTATATAAGATATTAAACTCCTATGGAAGAAGAAAAAAAAAACCTCCATGTAGAAGAGCCTCCTTGAATGAAAAATTCAAGTTTTGAGTCTTGAGGAAGGTAGAGATTCAAAGATCATCAATCATAATTGGGAAAATAGCGCATCAACATCAAAATTTCCAAATTTTGGCAAAAAAGAGAAGGAGTTTCTTTACTCAATTTTCTATCATTTTTATCCCTTCTAGCAATTGTAAAATGGAATATTTGAATGTTAGTGATGTTATAGACACTATAAGTGGCTGATTTAGTTTTAGGGATTACTTTTGAACTATCTTATTAAACTATTATTTTATTGAATTGAATGAGAGATGCCTTTGATGAAAGTTGATTATATACATATACCGTACAATAAATTGAGAGATTAAGTTGAGTAATTTGTGTAATATTGTACAATGAGAATTGGTAACCTGTAGACTTACATTCACCAAGTTAATTGACTAGTTAAAAGAGAGATCTTGGCTATTTTAATTGATCACCCATAGGATAACTTAATAACTAGTTAAATTGGTGAAGTGATAGGGCAAATTGAGAGATTGCTTAATTAACTTTGTTTAATTTGATTATGGACAATTAATTACACCTTGGGAGAGGGTATTTAATATAATCGGACATTTTAGGTTAGACACAATTCGATTAATAAAATAGGAGGGAGACAAGATAGGGAAAAAGTGATCTCTAGTTATTAAAACCTTGAATTATGATTTCCTACATTTTTGTATTATTAATTATTCATTGTTTGTCATTTAATTTTAATCGAATTTTCTAAAGTATTTCCATTAATTAATTTCATTTCTTAAACAAAGATTGATCTAATTAAGTGGTGCCTAAGCATCAATCCCTGTGGGATTGATGTCTTCTTTTTAACTACAAGTCACAACCCGTACACTTGTGATTTTTTAGCGTAAAACTAGTAGACAGTTTTGCAAATTTCATTAAAAAAATTTTGGTGTTGCTCCTAGGGATTGATTTTTTGGCATCTTGTTTAGTTTAGAATACTTTGATTTAACAATTTTTGATACTTTTCCTTATGTATTTATAGGTGTATGAACACAAGATGCATGCAAAGATCGACAGAATTTAGTGAAGACGAGTTTTCAATATTAAAGGACACGAAAGAGAGTTAAGGAGAGCGAAGCATCGAAATCTTACACGAAGAGATATGGTTGAAGAAGGAGAACAAAGAGGAGCTAAGAGGACACTGATGGACTTTATGAGGCAAAGATTTAGTCCTCAAGGAGTTGCGAGGCCAGTGGTTCAAGCTAACAATTTCAAAATCAAGACTCCTCAACATATTGCAAAATAGTGTGTAATTTTATGGGTTATCCAACAAGCGTCAGAATGACCACATTACCAACTTTTTGGAGTTGCAAGTAGCTAGCCCAAGCATTCCTCGCAAAGTACTTTCCGTTAACCAAGACGATAGTGATCATCAAGGAGATCACGAATTTTTAGCAAAATAATAAGGAATCTCTCTATCAAGCCTGGGAAAGATTTAAAGAATTACAGAAAAGCTTTCCTCATCACAACCTTCCGAGGGAGTTCCTGTTGCATATGTTTTACAATGGTTTGAATTTAAACACGAGAGGAGCCATAAATGTAGCCACTAGAGGTTCGTTAATGAGGAAGACCATTGAAGCAGCTCATGACCTTTTAGAGGAGTTGGCGAGCAATAGTTGCATGTGGCCAAGCGAGAGGAGTAGATAGGGGTAGAAAGAGCAAAAAGGTATGCATCCTTGTTACTGCTTTGTAGGAAAAGATTATAGCCCTTACGAAACAATTGAACAGCATGCAAGCAGTAACTTCATCTACAGCTAAGGCGATGTAAGTACAATGTGAGACATGTGGGCAGAACAACCATATCTTAGCTAAGTGTTTTCTATTGGAAGCTAATGGTACCAAAAAGGTAAATTACTCGGGTGAGCTGCAGAGAGGTAATAACCCTTATTTGAATACCTATAATCCATGGTGGAAAAACCACTCAAATTTTTCTTAGAGCATTAACAATGCAGGTGGCCAAACAAGATCACAAGCACCTTTGAGATTTCAGCAAGATCGAATTGGATTGATGGAGAGCAAGATGGACAAGATGATGGAGGTTTTAGGGTCCAAACTAGCGGCTCAAGAAGAGAATCAGAAAAGGATGTTTGGAAGCAAAGTTTGACCATATTGTGAAGAATTTTGCCTCATCCATCCACAATTTAGAGGTTCAGATAGGTCAACTTGCTAATGCATTATTGTCTAAAAATGAAAGTAGTCTGCCGAGCAATACTAAGGTCAACCCAAAGGAATAGATTATGGCCATAACATAGACACACGAAAATAAAAGTGAACACACGAAGGAACATGGAAACAAAAGAGAAGGATAAATAATTTTGGAAGTCCTTCCAAGTGAGCTAGTAAGTGGGCCGATAAAGGAGCATCAACTTGGGATTCTGTATCCCTTTTTTTTTAGCGAAAGTCAAGTTTAAATAAAGCAATGAAGCATTTTAAAGAGGTTGAGTCAAACAAGATTAAGGATATAAAGAATCAACTCCAAAAAAAACTCACGTTAAAGGAACCAGTCAAGAAAAAGGCCAAAGAGCACATAAGAGGAGGAAATCCTAACATAGCATAACAGAAAGAAGACCTAGGGGACATTTTCATTCCGTGTAGTATCAATGAAGTCAATATAGCTAGGGAATTTTTGGATTTAGGAGCTATTATCAATACGATTCCTTACACTTTTAATCAGACGTTAAGGTTAGGATAGCTAGAGCCCATAAAGATATTAGTGAAAACGGTCAATAGAACAGTGCACCAACTGAAGGGGATTATTAAAAATGTGCAAGTACATATTTATAGATTCATCTTCCCCACAGATTTCTACAAACTAGATATTGGAGAAGATACTAAAACCCCTATGGTCCTTCGACGACTGTTCCTAACTACTTTTCTCTATATCATTGACGTTGATATTGGTGAACTAACTTTGAGAGTAGGTAAGAAGCAATTAACCTTCAAGGTGTCAAAGCAAGACTATAGTTCTCCTTTACCCCTAACGGATATCAAGGAACCTGAACCCCTAGGAGAATGGGAAGATATTGAGGATCCTGGGAAAGCGTTCAGAAAGAAACGATTGCGTAAGAGAAGGTGAAGGAAGGAAAACCACAAGGAAGGTGGAATCCATACTAGGGTAGCTCATGCGCAGAGTTTGAGATTCATTTTTGCACTACCACTGTACCATCCATTTGAGCCACCGTGAGCAAAAAGCAGAGTCGAGCTACCAATGTCAAAATAAGCACTGCATGGGAGGCAACCTATAGAATTCTAATTTCTTTTGATTGTCTTTGTCTATTTGTTTGTTTGATTTATTCAGTTATGATTATGTGTGGTTTGAGTTAGATTGATGTTTATTTAGAGCTTGATTGAATTTCAACTTGTTTTCCCTTTGAATTTTTTGTTGGTAATATTATTTTAATGTGTTTGTAGGTTGTGGGATCATTGAGAATGCATGCTTAGCTTAGAAGAAGGTTTAGAAGTGAGGAAATTACACCAACCCATGATCGTGGGAATTGGTAAGTTTCCCACGATCGTGGGAAGACTCTCTAGAAAGTTTCTGGAGAGTAATCCAACAATCATGGGAATGGGTGTGATTCACACGACTATGGGAATTCTCTTTAGAAAGTTTCTAGAGAGAAAACCCACGATCGTGGGAATCCTATCTGAGGAAAAATTTTAAAACTCTCTCTTCTTTTCTTCTTTCTTCTTTCTTCATCTTCAAATTTTAACACTCTCTCTCTAAACCTATGAAAATCTACTCTCCCACTCTCTAAAATCCTTCATCTTCTACTAGATTGTTAGTATTTTCTTCATCTATTTTCATAAATCTTTCAATCCTTTACTCTTATCATTCATTAATCATTCAAAAATACAAGGATTTGGGCAAGATTTTTCTCTCTCTCTCTCTAAAAACAAATTCATCTCTCTTTCTTTTACTTTTGCATCTTTTTATCTTCCAATGGCTCTAAAGAAGATGGCAGCTCAGAAACTGACTGAAGAATTACGTCTTCAAGTCTCCAATGAAGGTAAACCTGATTTGGAGGCAACTTTTTGTGCCCCATTGCCCATTTATTTGGAGGAAAAAGGTGTGCATTTTTTAGACCTTAGAGATAGGGAATTAATCACTCCTCGACACTTTGATTTTGCATTATTAGAAACCATAAGAGTGAGGCGAAATATTGAGCGATTAGCTACAAAAATAGGTTAGAATAGATTCATTCATTGTGATGTGCCTATTTATCCTATGATGACTATAAAGTTTCACTATAGTATGCTATAACCCTAAAATGGATGTATTTTGGTTTAGCGTAGCTGGTGATGTCCCTAAACTTGATTATCATGTCATTCATTCAATTTTTGATTTATCAAACACAAAAATTTTATATGATCATGGTGACTTTGATGTGGATAATTATTGAAAAAGTCTAACGGGTGAAGCAAATTTTGACTCTCAAAATGCAACAATCACTTTAATCTAATGCACCGAGCATTTACTTTTTGCATAAATTTATGTGCTTAATGATGTTTATTAAAACTGAAAGTAATAAATGCTCAGCCAAAGAACTGTTCTTCCTTTGGTGCATGGATCGAAAAATAAAAATGAGTACTCTTTATCAAACTTTTCAATCGATAGTGAGTGTTGTGAATAAGATGAGCTCTCATTTTGGCATGTCTCATATTGTTACTACTTTGGCTTTGTTTTATAACTTTGGCATGGATAGTGTACGTTCAACTCAATACAATGTGTTTATCATATCTTATTTAACGTGCTCTGAAATTTTAGAGCTCCATTCTATGGAGCTCTAAAATCCTCAAATGTGCACTATAGTGAATAATAAGAAGGGTAAAGATAAAGCCACTTCCTAACCCTCCACATCCCAAGCAGTCCCATAGTCACAAGAAGAAGAAATGGAATAGAAACCAAATACACCAACAAAGGTCGATAGATTTTAACAAATCCTCAACCAGATGGCCTCCAATAATTAACACATGACATCGCAAATTAATGAGCTTAGCACCTAGATAAGGCAAGTCCACAAGAAGCAATGGTACTTGAAGAATAAATTCCTCAAATTCTTTCAGAGGAATAATTTTGAAGCCCCTTCGCCAACATTGTCACCACCACAATCTCCATAAGCTTTTCTTACCCTAAACTTTTAAATTTTGTCATTTCTTTTGTTTGGTTTCATGTCTTTTATTTAATTTCATGTGTTTTTTTTTGTTTGATTTCTTTCATTTGGTTTCATGCCTTTTGTTTGGTTTGCTGTCATTTTTGTTTAGTTTGATGTCATTTTCTTTATTTTATGTTGTCCTTGTCACATTAAGGACAATGTGTTCTTTAAGTGTGGGAAGGTGACACTTGCATTGTCAATAGCATTGTTTTAATCACTGTTTGCATTCTGTTAATTAGGATGCATGTTTAGGCATATCATGTTGTTTTATATTAAGCAATGGAACCATACTTGAATTATTTTGATGTTTATTTCCATAAGATTTTGTCATACTAGTTTAAATTAGATTGAATGCATGCTTGAACTTGGATTAGGATGCTTGAGTAGAAAGTGAACCATGTTGAGTGATGAAAAGTAGTTGGTTACATAAGCTTACTTATAATTTGACATTTAAGCAATGAAGTAGTG